>JAUZST010034483.1:0-28305 GCA_034779995.1 Parotocinclus haroldoi | reverse complement strand
ACACACACAGACAGACACACACACACACAGACAGACACACACACACACAGACAGACACACACACACACAGACAGACACACACATACATATATATATAAATATATAAAAGATGCGAAACTGTATATCTGTATATAAAACAGAGTGTAACATGGTAAACACAAAAGTGCTGCATGATGTGGAACACATCTGGTGGAATAATTGGAACATACAGATGGCAGTCGGAACCCTCATGACACGTGCACTGCATTTTCCAACTTCCACTGCACATAAACAAACTGAGGCTTGGGAGTCTGCAGGGAAGGTCTGGCCTTGTCCTCATGCGTCGTGTGGTGCACACAGGTGAGACAAATTACACTCACGTCATCACATTACCTAAACCATCAACCTAATCATGCTAACAGATGTGGGGAGTGAGTGAAGCTCTAGATCTACACAACAGTCCAAGTTGTGGTAGACAGTCACACGTTGTCAGTCAAGTTTTACCTCAAAAGGTATTTCAAAGTCCTCAGTGGCACCTCCCAACATGACAATCCCATCGCTGGTGATGCCCAGGCCATATGGATAGTTCCAGTCTGCACTTTCCAGCAAGGAACAGTCCACGTACGACGTTACTCGTCCAACGGACACACTCAGTGCCACTCTGTGCCAATCTCCATCACTTAACACAGCCACAGGAAATCTGAAAGAAAGCACAACTATCTGAACTAACTGGTTTTGTTGGTTCATCAATTCAAAAAATAACCCTTGGAAAAAATAAGAGGCTGCTGTTGTATAAAATCAACATAAACACAGGCATGGCAGCAATTCCATTACAGTATCGGATTAATTAGATCAAAGACACGTCGCAATATACTAAATGAGGCGCTGATTATAGGGTCACCCGAAAAAAAAAAATCGTATTTATTGCGCAGTACAACATACCTGATAGCTCAAGTTAAAACATTTATTTTATTGTAAACGTGTTTCATTTGTCGGATTTTTTGTATTATTATGGTGTGGAAACACTATCTTTTATTTGGACCAGCTGTGACATACTGGGAATAAACGGCGCAAAAATATTTTGAAAAATGTCATAACTATAATATTAAAAAAATATATATATAATTCTAATATAATAATTTTATAATAATAATAGTTTTATAATTGATAGAATAATACAATCTTCAATCTTCGCTCAAACACGTACACCTACAAATAGCAAAAACAGAAAAACTGGCCATTTGGCTGTGGTGTCTCTCTTACATTTCCCAGTGATGCGCAGTGTTCTTTTTTAACAATACAAATACAGAATGGCGAAACATCAAAGTGTGTGGCGGATGTACGCTTGTACATTCTCGCCACCAGAGGTCTATCAAAGCAGGACCGACATTTGCACCAGGGCATACAGCCAATTTCATAAAAACAAATTCGCTGAAACCTTACACCTATTCTATGCCACTAAATTATGCTTACTTTAAAATACAACCCACGATGCACAGCACCCATGATCTTACATTACATACAAGCAAACCACATGATGTTTTTCACAGCACACGCACACGCACGCACGCACGCACACACACACACACACACACACACACACACACACACACACGGTGCTAGAAATACAGTTAGGGCATTATTTCATGACAGAACAGAAGAGCATAAGTGCTCAAGTGACTGCTCAATCTGAGGCAAGGGTTTATTTTCAAGTGCTAGTGGGTAATTGAGTAGCATGGCTAAATATTAGTTCTAAGACTCCAGTTAAGTGTGGGGTAAAAGCTGGCCCAAGGGTCCAATTTCAATTAAGCACACGGTGCTAAATTTAACCTGCCAGAAAGAGCGTTACGGCTGGTCCGAGACCACTGCCTGGAAAGGAAAAAAAAGGGAAGGGGGGGATGGGGGACGGGTTGGGGGTGAGACTGACTGTAGCTGGACGCGTTGCAGCTCTGGAATAAAGATTCACCTGGATTTCAGTGTTGTTTTATACAAAAACTAACTGTGGTAGCCTTGCAGTTAAGTTTGTAAATGAATTGTAAGTCGCTCTGGATAAGGGCATCTGCTAAATGCTGTAAATGTAAAAAGGTTCATATCAGGATAGAGCAGAGGCTAGAGCAGATAGCGAACAAACAGCGTTTAAGAAATAAAAGGCTTGAAAACTTGGTGAAAGTATGTTGTACAAATATTCTAACAGAAAGTAAGGACGGACAAAATGGAACCGCAGAAAGGTATTCGAGAGCACAGAACAGTGAAGTGCACTTGGTTGCTAGACATTGTATCCTACGCACTTCTTACTGCAACAGCTAATCTATCTGGTACAGTAAGGCACGTTAGAGGAAATGATTAAGCAATTGTAGGACAGGTGCGAGGAATTAATCCTACTGTAACCTCACTTAGATAAACATCTTGAGACATTTTAGCAGATACCATGTTTAGAGTAGTTCACATGAATTTTATGGCCTGAAGTCTTTCCTTGAGACATCTCCTAGGATTCCTTAACTTTAGATTTTGACAGACCCAGGATAACGCTCTCGTTTGAGAGTATAATGATAATCGGACTGACTCGTAATGGCGCTGCTCTGTGGAGATGAAGGTGAGCGAGTGGGCACTGGTGCGAATCTGCAACAGGACGTGTCCGTCTGGAGAGAGGAAGGTGAGGAGGCTGCGGTCTTCACGCTGGAAGCTGCGCAGCCACATCAGTAAGCTGAACTCCTCATCAAATCTGAAAGCAACGTTCAGCAACTTGCGTTACACACACACACACACACACACAGGGACGAGGCCACACACTGCATGTCCAAAACAATACAAAGGAGCATAAGGAGTACAATATAACCACTCTTGTATCTTTATTTATTTATTTTTTATTGAAAAAGGTACACTATCAGGTTCTTTTCTGTTTTTTAAGACTGCGATCCTCCTTTCTGTCAGCAGGTGTTGCTAGGGTTTGTTCGTAATACTTTTTCAGGAATTCGGATGTAAATTACATGTACACAAGTCAGATTTCCTACTTCCTTACCATTATACTGAACTGTGACGACCTCAGTCTTTAAAGTGAACAAACACGGTAGGATGAACGCTAAACGATGCATCGTTCAAGTCTTGATAATGAAAACAGAAAAATAAAGCAGTACTATATTAGGAATCCTGAGTTTACCTGTGGCTGAACACTTGACTTAAGGGCAAAGACAGGATGGAGTACTGTCCTACATTCAGCACCGGACACTGATCCTCCAGCGTAACCGAGGTGTTACTATTGTTGGCCACCTGCCAAAGTTTCTCCAGAAGGTTGACGTGTTCTGCCGAAAAAGAACGGATATAGGACATTAAACCATGACTATTCAGGAAACAAGGCATTAGCCACACTTTGAACCTGTGCCAAAACTAGCTCAAAGTTATCATTTTAACCTGTTCTAATAAAGTCCAGAATAAAACCTGGCACCATCTGTTTTCTGCACAAGTTCAGGTGCATGGCCTTTAACCAATAAAATGAAGCCGCGGGTTAGGTTCCATGCAGGCGTACACCCTCCTGGAATTTTTTTTCTTTAGTTAATTGAAGCTGCTCTCCCTTTGGTGGCATTTTACGGACCTGGTGTATGGATTACAGGAAATCCCTTCACTATATACTGAAGCAGGGATCAGAACCGTCGAACATTTGGTGCAATGAAAAAGTAGAGCCATGTTTTGAAATGGTAGAGTCATATTATAGTACCCACCAAAGTAACCTTTTGAATAGCTTGCGTGTGTGTGTGTGTCTGTGTGTGCGTGAGCACGCCTGCCTGTAGATCTAGAATGGAATCTTGGCTGTGCTTGGGCACACAATACGGTCATAAAGGTGACCGTCACAAGGGTCCTAGGCGTAATAAAGAGCACTTTTAATCCAGCATGAAAATCAGATCTGCTTCAAGAGCTCAGTGAGAGCAGAAAACACACCTGATCCGACTTGAGAGAAGTTTTACTTCCCCGCTTCTGAGGTGGGGTGAAGGGCAGGTCATGCATGTCAAACTACTTGGAATTGCATAAGGGAGTCTTCTTCAAGAGAAGACAATTTAACGAAGACAAGTTCAGGGTTCATCTTCAGGTCTGGTGCATTCATATAAGAGGGCATTGGGTATATAAAATAAATTTAAAAGTTAGTCAGATTTATTTCTATAGGGTTTAACAATGGTGAATTGTCTCAAAAGATGTTTACAACTTGATTTTATTTTCCATTATCCCAAATTGAGCAAGCCAAGTGTGACAGTGACGAAGAAAAACTTCCTTAATGTTATAGGGACGAAACCTTGGGAGGACCAAGACACTAAATGTAAAAATGTTTTATGTGCTTTTGTTATTATACATCAAATTTGGCAACCCTTGGTCACATTGTTTTATTGGCTAAGAAATGGAAACAACTTTGTAAACAAACATGCATATGATTTTCAGATAGCGTAGCAGCCATAGCTGCTCGTTTACATTTATTATTGCTCATTTGCAGTGCGTTTATTTTTAAAAGAATTATTTTAAAATTTTCATTTTGATTCCATTTTGGATACATTTGCCAATGGCTACCTTTATAAAGCCTATAACCACTAAAGATTTTTAAACGTTAATGTGTTTGTTTATTCCCTTACTCACTAGTCATGTAACCTGGGATGGTCATAGGGGCATGGTCTTTACGGTATGTCTTGGACAGAAGTAGCCCAGGCAGAGCCCATCCTATACACAGTCATACAGGGCCAATTTAGAGCAACCTATTAACCTAATGCATGTCTGTGAATGTGGAAGGAATCCGGTATAAACTCACATGGACACAAGGAAGACATGCAAACTAAACAGTCCAAGGTTGGAATTGAAACAGGGACCTCTGGAGCTGTTACATGACCGCACCAACCACTTGTGCCAAAAAGAACAAAAACGCACACATTAAACAAGTCAGCAAACCACTTGGGGCAGAATCAGGTAAATCGATTACAGTCTGGCTCTTGCTTTGTTGTTGGACAGTGTTAACGTTAAAAGGTCTAATGGCAGAGCAGCCACATGATTTATACACTCTGTACGGAGTTGTAAAAACATACCAAGACTGCAAGCATTTTCCTCAAACACAGCTTAACTGCTCCCATGGACGGAAAAGCTAGCTTGGGCGGAGCTTCTTGTCCCTCAAATAAGTACCACAATCAACACAATAGGAGATCTGCTCAACTCCACAGCCCATAGACTTGTTGGTTCGTTCGGGATAACATATCTAGCAGAATATTTAGCATGACTATTAAGCCAATATAACATCACTGCATGCGGACGCGCACACGCACCTTTCCTCTTTAATGAAGGAATTAATTTAATGATAAATTAACAAGAGTAAAGTTTGATAAAAACCGAGGTGCCACTGTACAGGCCACATAAAAAGTGTGAACAGTACCGCCAAAATTCGGATTTTCAGAAAAAGTCTGATGGAATGGGGCAACTTTGCCTGTTTATTTTAATACTTTAGTACTCTTTTTGAAGCCTTTGCAGTTCTTGGCATGTTGATTTCCATCAACGTACATCAGTCTAAGTACATACACGGTTCTTTGCACGCCAGCTTTCCATACACGTACATTTAAGTAGGTAAGATCACAGGGTTTCATTTAGCATGGCAAAGAAATAAGTGAAACATTTTTTGAGAGACATGGTGCAAGTAAAGGTTTAAAATAAGCCCTATGAAGAACAGATCATAAAAGTGAATATTGTGCCTTTTCATTTGAGGATGAAATTCATGCAGAGATAAGACATAACAAACCAGACAGAACATGGTGGAGGTGTGAGTTTAAACACCTTTACTCCAACACAATCACAAGACATGAGTCATCCTTCTATCCTTCAGATCTTTCATAACACCATATTGGCAGCAGGATTTTTCTGTTAATCATGTATGCCATAAGTGGTCCTGTGCAACAACATGGGAGAGCAAGCACTGCACAAAGCAGAACATTCATCAGAGCAAGTTTGT
This sequence comes from Parotocinclus haroldoi, assembly GCA_034779995.1. NCBI lineage: Eukaryota > Metazoa > Chordata > Actinopteri > Siluriformes > Loricariidae > Parotocinclus > Parotocinclus haroldoi. The sequence continues at coordinate 22,358 of JAUZST010034483.1, read as the reverse complement.
TGCACAAATAAAGTAAGAAAAGCAAGGACCAGAACAACACAGATGTTTCACCAGACTACTGGGTAAAGTGGAAACTGCTTGTCACTGCTCACTCTGTAGATACATCAGTACTGGCAATAAGTGATGTAAGACAAGTCAATTCTAATAAGAACATTAACATGCTCTTAGGTCTGCCGGTACATCTGTTTCCGCTGTAGACCAAAATAACTGTTAGGCATGACATGGATTGTATGTTCAGACCAGGTTTGTTGACAAATAAATAGACATGCAATGCTCTATTCACACATATGGACTGCTTTGGGTTTTATTAGGACCTGTCATTAATTACCGCATGCGGTCGCTGCCTTTCAGACCTCATCATACTGTAATGTCTACAGACGTACCATAACCACAACTGCATCCCTTGTGAAAGCTTTACTTCATACTACAGCATGCCTTAGAGCAAGAAACCTGATCATTCACATGTGCTTGAGCTCCAACAAGTAATGTAAGCATTTTTATACAACGTTTACACAAAGTAGGTCTGTCAAATGCTCACATATCTCAAATAAATAAAAAGGGTTTGATGTGAGCTCTTAAGTGTGTAAGGTGCAATTAGAAAGAAAAACTAAAAAAAAAAAAAAAAAGAAAGGAAGTCTGATTCTGAGCAGTCTCCATTTTCGCAGTACTCGAGTCTACTCTTCCCTTGTAAATTTTAACAAAGGCCTAGGATGTAGGGAAATAAGTATCCATCCCTGCTGAGAGGGGACATTTCTTGAGCAAAGTAGAGAGTCCACTGGGACGTGAACCCATAAAAGGGACCTCTATGCAGACAAATCATAAATACTAGACAAAAAAACGCAGTTCAAAGAGTTCAAACGCAGAAGCCCAAGAAGTGTAAAGGAAGACTAATTCAAACCAGTGACGATGTAAAAGTTTCCTCACATGCAACGGATATAAAAAGTTCAAGCAATTTAATAAAAAGATGTCATGTACATGTTTATTTTAGCCAAACAACAGGATTACAGTTCATGACTAAATTATGAGGTATATTAGAAATAAAAGAGCCATTTATTTAAAGTGATTCACTGTTTTACCTGTGTCACATTCAGACATGCTGGCCAGTGGTAGGTGCTAAACTTGACCTTCAGCTCTATTTGGATTGGATTAGTTTATCAAACTAAGGTCTAGAACCAATTTTATAGATCTCATCAGCAACAGATAATAGTTATAGTAAAATTTATATCTAGTTTAACAGCATGTTAAAATGCAGAATGAGTCAAAAGTAACGAAGTGGGTTTACTCCGGGACCCCGTATGGATTAGGTGGAAAATAATAAATGGATGGATAAAAACACATATCTAAAAGTAATGCTATATAGAGGTCATTAAAACCCCCTCTTTAGTTGGACGATGGTATCTGGATTGTCAGATTTCGTATGTCCAGTCCAATTAGCGCATTGGGGGAAAGTCCCTGATTTGACTTACGTACTATTATTAACTATTACTCATAACATAAACAAACGTACATATAGCATTTCCTTCAAAAACGCATTGAGCAGCACTAAATACTGACCATCAAACAAACTGAAAATAATATGAAAGCCCAAAGCAATTAAAATGAAGCTCTAACAACCGTGGGTCTGACAGAAAGCCATACCAATCTAGACAGATCATATTCTAGTCCCAGATGTGATCAGCCTGCTGCATGGCGTAATCTGACTTTAGGAGACAACGAAAATTTGATGCATTGCATATGGGGATTGTTTGTACAACGGATGGCCCATTTAAGCGTTAACGGATCGCGTGTGCAAAGTGAACTGTGCTAGTTGAACTGTAGACACCAAATGGCTTCCAGAATGATTTGCCCATCTGTCATGTTTACAGGTGTTTACTTTCAAACATTGCAAACAAATAACTCTGATAACATTTCACATGTAGATTTGTAATTTCAGCCATTTCCCTGACGCTTAACAAACAAACTATGAGAACCTCAGCTATGCAGGAGGTCCATTAGGATGTAAGACCCAAACATGATGAGCATTGGACCTCCAATCTCCATTTGACAGAGCAAAGTTGCCATTCAGTTCTCAGTCAACATGACTGAGATTATATATATATATATCTTCTGTAGGACCAGCTTTTTTGCAGAGAAGGCAATTTTCTCTAAATAAAACATCCTCAGAGAAGGGGAAAGGCAATATATAAACTGACCTTATTTATTTGTAGTTGTCTGGTAGGGCAGATGTGCTGTGCCAAACAGACTTCCAATACCTCAAAGCATTCAGTATTTCCCAGATAAATTTGCCAGAGACAGATTTCACAAATGCTCCTTCATTTTAAGGGTAAGTACGACAAAAATAATTCAAGTAGAATACTGCAATCATGGATAATATGTGAAAGAAACAGATTTAACATATGGGTTCACTGAAAATTGACGAGTCCTGTGACTTACATTTTTTTACAACTTTACCCAATAAGTGGCATAAATACTTAAGGTCAACATATGTGTGTCACCAGTTTATGTAAAGAAACCAAGCTCTTCAAAACCAAACTCCTTTACACATACAGAATGCAGGATGATCTTTTTGGTTCGGTTAGTTGTTTATTTGGATTTTACTATGTGGGGCAGACTGAGTTCATTTGATGCAGAACTACTCTACCCATCCCATGCCATCTAAAGGAGTAGAAAATGGCTGATATCCAAAGACAAGAAAATGGACTCTAAGCGGTTTGGCTTCCATTCTCTGCCCCCAAATCTGCAGGTACTCCATTTCCAGAATCATAAGTAAGCCACCTGCTGCAGAGGTCCTCATACCGCGATCACATTACCATAATGGGCTTAAGAAGCCAGCAGCCACAGTGAATAGGCCACACAATTACAGAGGTCTGCCAAGAAAGCAAGTAATTGAGCGTTAAACTTAAAGTTTATAGACTTCTACCTATCTAGCTGAATGTGCAAGTCTACTTATTTACATTTACTTATTTCCAGCATGCTAATCATAGCTTAGCTTAACCTAAAAATGAAGTTAGCATTCACACCAATTAAGGTGAATAACAGCAAAAAAATTAGTTTTTAACTCCACTTTTGTTAGTCAGGTTTGTGAGGGCTCCTGTGGCCATTCCTGGAGAACACAGGAAGCAGTAGGTCACGTCCATTGAGAGTCTGGATTTGTAAGAACCATCACTTGATTTGTTTTTTAGGAACTAATCCTCTGGACAACGCAGATTAAAATAATAAAAATTAAAAAAATATGTCCACACATTGGGGCCCATGAAAAGATAAAAGCAATGTCTGGCGAATTTAGCTAAACAGACGTGATTAAAACACGACTTTTTGGAGAACATTATAGTTCCCTCTTGCTGCACCTGGAATAGCAGTCAGCGCAGGAACTGACAATTTGCATTATATTACTATATGGGTCCACATGCAAGTTCCAAAGTCTACATCTGACCATCATTATTCGGTTCAATGGAGGACAACTCAGTGCAGCTGTCTTTAAAATTACATCATAAAAACAAAATGCATTTACATATACACAGTTCACATTATCTTTAATATATACAGAACGCAAAAAGGTACAAAGGTCATAAAACTTTCCTATGTATTAAGATAAATTCTAAGTTGGAATAGGAACGCAAGCTCTTCAGCCTCTGTTTTGTTTGGGGAACAGTTAGTGGGCCTAATCGTGGCTCAGACATACTTCTTTAATTTGCTGGCATCATCCCATACCTGCAGAAGACGTCGGCTCAGTTAGAGCGCTATGGGTTCAGTGAACACGCATCTGGGCTAGAGAAGCAACAGAATTGGATATTTGGCCAGTGTTCAATAGATAGAAACTGCTCCAGGTTAAATACTCAATGTTTTATTGCACGGCTGATTAAAGGCCACAACAAGATGAAAGCAGTCCAGGAATCGTGTGATGCATTTGTTAATGTAGCATTTGTGTCAGTATGCTGTCAAAAATCTGTCGTTTTGCCCGAGGGAAGAATAAGCAATATTAACTCTAAGCTTCGGGTAATATCGTTATGAGGTATACTGTACATGGTGTATGTAAGGTTCACTTGTATCAAAACTTAATTCATTCCCTCCACTAAAACGGTCAAAATTGGGTTTTATTTGACTTCTATAATTAATTCAGCTCTGTGACCAAGTCACATATTTACTCTAACGTGCACGAAAAGCTGATCATTTGTGTTACGAGTCGATATTAAAAACGTAAATGTTTTGCTCCTACTAATGATGTATGGTCCAGAACCAGTAGTTCAGAACCATACTGAACGTAATATATTATGAGATGTTTGAACTGATACCTAGACAACATTTTTTATGATTTACCTGATCACATTAAGGTTCAAAAACGTACTTTGTCTGAAAGTGGCTTTATTTCTGTTATTAGATAAATTAAACCCAACATGGAAAACAAGTTGTGTAGTGATCCAGCAAAAAAAAAAAAAAAAAAAAAACCTTGATATTTGTGTCCGATCACCCAGTAATTACTGTAACATACTGGACACTGGAAAATAAAATTATGTTGTAAACAAACAAAAAAAAGCCTCCATAAAGCATTTAGCATTTAGATTTTTTTTTTTACAGGTATCTTCTTAAAGACGAGGCTTAAATCTACTAACAGATTTAGTAGCAGATTTTTAGTACCTAGCGGTTTGGTTTATTTAAAGCCCGGGTGTGTATTAAACCAGTAATTGTGCTTACCCGGCTGTGACTTATTTGGGTTTAAACTTGTGTTAAACCACAGCAAAGACTTTAACAGTAGCAGCACAGCTGGGTGTAATTACTCAGCATATTTATTATATCTCATTTCTTCTGAAGTCTCGTTGTATTGCCGTTTTGCGCTGTGGTTTCCTGTTGTTTCCTGTGGGTTCTACTAATTAGCTGGCTTTATTCAAGATGTTTTTATATAGAATTTGAGCTTCTCCTGCATTAATATTTCACTTTCATGGTGGCAGGGGCTACCCTGCTGGAAACAGCAGTTCCTGAGGACCTGGATTCAAATTCTAGGCTGGGTTTGAAATGATGAGGAGTGTGTGGTATGATCACAAAGAACAGCAAATCTTGAACTGGATGACAGTGATGAGGGTCAGTGTTGCCAGATGATCACATCTCAACAACACAAAATTCTTCACTGTAATCTTCGTCTGTACCCTGCTGTGAAAACTCGGGATACTAACAGGGCATATACACTGCTCACAAAAAAAAAAAAAATTAATTATGGGATATTTCTCTAATTGTTTTGAGCAGTATATTTAAAGAGTCGCCATGGGAACTCCTGATATGGGACTCCCCATTCTGGATTTTGAAGCCGATTCCTTAATGTCCATATAAGGCCGAATAAACATTGTTGGGTTGGTGCAGTGAATGTGTGTAATTATTAAACATTGTTTTATTTAAAACTAATAATTAACGAATGAGCACCTAATTCCAGGCACTGGATACTCGATGCATCAGATTCTACTTTATGTAACCTGTAGTTGCAGTCAATTTTCCTTCCGACTCTGGCATCAGCAGGCTGAACAGAACCTGATATCCACAAGCTGGTCCAACAAATTACACTTCAGTCAGCACAAGGCATGTGATACCCGTGATAACCTCTGAATGCATCCTGACAGGAAACTCACTACCATAACTTCTTACGACTGGACATATCTGATGAAGATGCATATGTGATGAGCAGATTCCCTTAAAAAAAGTAATCACACCTGTGCATTTTTGGCAATGTAAAAGCTTTTTACCTGATTTTTCTCTGTTTTTTTTTGTAAATACTACACACAAATTCCCTGAATGTTCTGGTTGCATTCTTATAAAGAGACTCTGAAATAATGATATACGGTAATATCGTATTATTATACCATTGCTAAAACAATGGGATATGTAATCTAATAATGACCTAAGACTTTTGCACAGTATTGTGTGTTTATCTGTATATAGCTGTAAAAAAGTGGCCAGATGACTGTAGTAAACAATGTTTAAATTTAGTGTTATTTCCTAGATCCATTCAGTACATGTTTAAGCATTTAGTCCTATTATGATGTTTGATAGTATAGACAAAGCGCTTGTTCAAAGTTTTTTCCATCAATAAATCATATTTGGTCATGGCTTTTTTTTCCTCCCATATCATTCTTTTCAATTCCTACCACTTTACAACTCCAGATTGTTAGAAACAGTACTGGATGAAACACAGATTGCAGATGAGTTTGGGAATGTTCTACATTTGAACCCAAGAATTTCTGAAACTGAAATCGACCGATATTTGAACACAAATTTACTGCTCACCCTTTTCAGCCAGCTTTAGCACACACAAGCAGATGTGACAGCATCTACCATCTGGGAAGACAACACTGACATCAGGCTCATAAAAAACACATTCATCCTCAGGAAAAAACAAACAGCTGAAAGACATCACAACCTTTAAAGTTGGACCATAAGCACAAGTTTAAGGTCAATATATTAACAGTCCTGTGAAAGCAGTATATATTTCTCCAAGTCTCTTTATCCTTTGATAGTTTGTACACATTGGTGGCCTGTTCTAAATCTGCCGTCTTTACTGCTCTCTTAAGAACCCGTTTAATTATTGTGCTATTCTATGACACCTCAAATTTCTCTGCTAGAGCACTGACTGGTGATGAAAAGAGAAAACAACTGACTTTAGTTAAAAGTTCAGAATGGACAAACACATTCCTGCAACACTGCCACTCAGGATATGAGAAAACTGTGAACACGCTGTAAAGTACTAACATTTTTAACTATTATTAGTGTAAACTGAGGCAAACCCAGCGTACTGAACTTAAGTTCCGCGCAAAACCAATCACGCTGAAACGTGACGGCTCAATCAAGTAGATTTTTCGAAACCCTGACTGAGTTTGTACCTTAAGTGTTCTGGATCAAATGAGGAAAAACAGCTAAAGCTGTAGCACTGAACAGCCCTCTTGGATGTGCTTTGCATGATGAACTGGGTAAACACTTGGACAGGAGTGTGCTAAAAAATTTTTTAAAATATTTTTTTTTTAAAAACCCTAGCCAAGGCAACTTGAACTAAAAGCAGCTTGGAAAGCTGAAAAGTTACTTTCAGTGGCAAATTGACAACCCACTTCATATAAACCCACAAAGTTTACATTGCTTGTCACTTAATGTAGTAAGGAAAAGTCTTGTTCCAAGAATTTCTGAATTTAAAGGCATTCCATGAATTAGATCGGGTTCTCCTTTAAAATGTCAAGTTATTTCAAAATTCACCCACATGCAATCACTGTGCTATCTGGATTTCACTGTACTAATTGGGGTACTTCCTTTTGAGGTGGTTAAACATGTTCCGACCTATTATTAGTTAGTGAGTGTGCCCCCATCAGGGTAAATGCAGACTGGACTGCCAAAAGAGTGATGTCTTCTTGTTAAAACATTTTAGGATGTCAAGTCAGGTCAAGCAAGTGATCATATCACCCACTCCTACCTACATACCAAACAAGAAGTAGACCAGAGTGATATGATGGTGACTCAGCAGTTAAGGCTCTGAATTACTAATCAAAATGTTGTGCACCGGATTAAATCCGGTGTCTTTCACCCTCAGTTTAAGGTGCTCTGAATAATTATGATTATGAAATCTATAAATGCAAAAATATTTAGAACGCAGAGCAACATGCACATCAAATATATAGCCTAATATAGAGTGGAAAAATAACTTCAATGCTACTCGGTTGGTGCAGCAGAAATTTGCTAGCCCAGCACCACTGTGACTAAGGTTAGATTTCTTTTAACAATGACCCCCTGCTGTTTGAGGTCACTTCTTTCTATGACATCCATCCTCAAACTAAATCCAGAACCAAAATGCACTTGCGGCCTGTTCCAGGCGTCGTAATTAGGGATTCAATTTCAATTTTAAACTACTATAGCTCTTTTTATAACCCGTGTCGGATTTATTGTCTTATTTAATTGTATTCTCTAAATCTTCCACATTAATGATTACTGAGATTTTTAACAAGAATTTGACAGAACAAAAGTTGAGTCCAAGTGAAACTTCACGGAGGTGCCAGTTAAAAAGGAGATTTACATTTACAGCATTTAGGAGAAGTGCTTTGCGTTCTTCTTAGTAGACATTACCTCATGCAAGTACAAATATCCTGAAGGCCAAGAACACCATCCACCTAAATCCCTGCTAGGAGCTGATGTAGGTTTTAAAAAAAGCCATAAAGGAGAAGAACATTAAAAGGATATTTACTTAATGAGTAGCTGTAGTATCAGTATATTAAGTGATAAATCATCTTTAATGATGGGTCCTTAACAGAGAAAAGACTCTGCCATTTGGACACCCACACAGGTGCCAGTACAGACAATCAACCTCTGTGGGACATTTTTTGTTATCCAATGATGTTCTTTTTTTTTCTTTTAAACATTGTGTTAAAGTACAAAACACATCTTCATAGATGCCAATAATTCTGGAGCTGGACTGCATATTAACAGTGGCATGTTATTTTAAAACTCAGTTCAGAACCAGACAGATTGTTTGATTAGTAAAGGCTCAGGCTGCTGAAGTCCAGTTGAAACCCAGACAGGAATTCTGCTGTGCTTTTAACCGTTTCTTTTTGCTTGGCTCATTAGGTTCATTCTTGTTGTGCAAGAAGGGCATGACAAGACTATACCGTTCTGACATGAGTGTTTCGAGACTTGTAAAAGTACTTTTACATTTTACGGGGTTTACACTGTGCCTCACGACGTACCACAGCTGACCCTTAAAGCTAGCTCTCCTCAATGGGCAAATAAACATTGGAATTTTGTCAGACAGAAAAAAAATGTGCAGTTACAGGAGTCAAAGCACCTCTGGCAGGCACTACACTGTTCAGCAGTGTAAACATTTAACCGTTTAAAAGTCACGCTTTTCACTTCAGCTCATTCCAAATAGCATTACATCATGGCTGAAAATACCAGGCAAAGAGAACTGGGGTACTGGGATCTATCAGACAGAAGTCTGAGACCACCTTTAGATTGGATGTTTTAGCAATGGTATAATGATATACCGAAATACTGTTCGTATTAGTTACATTCTAATAATAAGAGACAAAAATAACTAAATATGCCCAGTATACTATTGCTAAGCAAATGGTATATGTGATCTACAGGATCAAAAGTCTCAGGACACCCTTTACCCTTTTATCTGAATACCCCAGTAATGGGAAGGTGGTCATGGAGCATATCAAACAAGACCACAAAAATCAGTAGACATTATCTGATGTGCTAAAGTGCAAGTTTGCTTTCCTGCATAGAAAGTTTCATTTTGGCAAATTCGTGTATTTATATAACTCAAACATTGTCTGAATTGCTACCCGCTACACTTTTGTTTGCATAACCTACGCTCAGAAACAATGGCTTATGTTCTGACTGTTCAGATCTCCGTGCCTACTGCTAAAAGTAGTGAATCAAATAATAGCACGGAGCAATGGAAGGAGATCTGATGATCCCCATTGTCTTCTGCATGACATGGATGCTGCATAGCTTATCTGCAGACTGCACCTGGATGTAAAGAAGAAAAGTTGGTGGTGACAGTGCCCTGGGACAAGCTGGGCCCTGTCATTCATATGGATTCTATGACACGCCATCTTCATTACCACTGCTACTGACCTAGTTCACCCCTTTGTGCTCCACACTGACAAGATGACAAGGTTTAAGGTGTTGTGTTGGTCTGAGCATCTAAGGGATGTACTGGATGGACAAGTCCAATCCTTGGAGGTCATACCTTGCATGATTTAAAAGATCTGTGCGTAATGTTCTAGGCTCAGGACACCTTAACATGTCACAAACAGGTCAGGTCAAGAGTGCGTCAAAAGAACAAGGTTGCATGGTGCAATTCACGTGTAGGCCGAACGATCTGAAATAACATGAACGTGACATCATGTGGCTTGCATTTTTGTGGGCAGAACATACAGCCAGCTGCACCACATTGTTTTCTTTACAAAGTCACAATACTTTTAAGAATTCCCCGAAGACACTCTGGTGCCGACTAAAGTCAGACGCAATAAAACCTACAACAGGTCTGCTTTTGTGCGTCAAGCCAGCAAACAGAACAATGTGATGTTTTCTCTCTTTTTGTTTGGTTATTGCACTCGTTTCCTTTATTTAACCACCAAATAAGACGACAAAGCTGAGATGTGGGACTACTTTTAAGAAGGTTCGGTCATAGAATTTGGTGACAAAGAGAGGGCTTGCTGTGGCACTCGGTGAATGAGAAGCAAGTTTAAATATACAGGACTAGGAGTTTGTAGGATAATTAACTCAGATTTCTTTCCAGCCACTATACTGACCTCTATACCTGAATATTTCCATTGTTTCTGCATTACTATTTGGACTAACGATAAGAGCTGAAGATTAAAAAAAGCCCACCATATCATTACAGCAATTTGTACAGTATGTACAAACTGCACAAGCAGCAACAAGTGTACTGGAATAACGAAAGGCAAGGTTTCCCATATACGCCTAACAGAAGCCAGTTTGGCCACTGGCCACCTTCGACAGTTTGCGTAGGGAAAATAAACTTACAGTAGTGTGGAATGATGGTGTTGATCAGGTTAGACATTTTGGCTATACAACAGAGCCAACAAAATGCATCTGTCATCATTAACACATCCCCCCTTGTGCTACATATGGATATCCTGAATTTGACTTGAGCAGACTTGCAGTGTGGTTTGGGACCTCTTTGTTCTGAGAGATCAGAAGCAGTACGCTGAATTTTCCTGCTTCACAATCGGAAATGAGAACCATTAGGATTTGACTGAGAACAATATTGAAACGGATACTGGTTATTGTTACCAATACTTAGACATGCTTACTGATACTACCATACTTTCCATCACAAAAGATTCAACAGTATTTATACAGGTAAGCCTGGTTGATTGATCATGTGATCGTCGTCTATACATTTTAACGACCGAGGTCTTAATTATTATAGGAAATATAAATCTGCCTCTGATCAAATTTGAAACGGTTTAGCGTTGTGAATTTTATTTGACATATTTTACATATTATTCATGCCATACTAACCCTAGATTTTTTGTTTACATTTTGTATTTATCTTTTTTAAAAATTGGAAGGGTTTATATTCTAACCATGACACGCCAGTTTAACCTACATGGAACTGAAAGTGCCAGTCATTTGAATGCTTTGACTTCCCACTAGTGGCACCATGCTGGATTTACGTACAGGATTTAAAGTGTTTAAAAAGTGATACTAGTGTGCCTGTTCTGGAAATTGGAGTTTCTTCAAGTCAGCTCATGGCCTCTTGGTTGTGTGCAGCCAGCGAGGCATGTGCAACTGTTACTGTGTGATTGTAACTGAAGAACCACGGTGTTGCGTCTTTCCTGAAGAGAGTAGAACAGATACGTAGAGTCTAGGCAATGGATGATGTTAGTTTTTTTTGTGTCGTTCTTACACAGTTACATTACAGTAGAAAACCTCTTTTTAAGATTAATGTGCATACCAAAGACTGCATTATGATTATAAAGGTCCCTGAATAAATAGCTAAAGATTGCTTTTCTTGAAAGAGAGCTGAAATGTACAAAAAACGGGGGGAAACTATAAATGGTACTAAAATTTACATCATTACAGATATTCATTATCTTCCTCTTAATCCACAACAAGGTAGGGAGCACACGCACAGTCACACAATAAGGGCCACTTTATAGAGACACTGATTAACCTAACATGCATGCCTTTGGCCTGTGGAAGGAAACCGGAGTACCCGGAGTAAACCCATGCAGACACAGGGAGGACATGCAGACTCCACACAGAAAGGACCCAGGCCGCCCCTTGCTGTGTGGCAGTGGTGCTACCCACGGAGCCACCATGCCTCCCCCACAGATATAGAATTCAAATTTGTATATTTAATTATAATTTTTACCAATAAAGATTTGCAGTAAATCACTTTTCTTATGGTCCATGTTCTTTTGCCCAAGACGGCACAAAGCAAGGCGAGTTTTTAAACGCGCCCGTTTTAGTAGTTTCCCTCATGTAATTTAATATCAAAACCCCTTTACTCTTCTTACAGGGTCAAATAAAATTGCAGCAGCAGAATCAAACAACAGCATTCCTTTACGAGCAAAGACAAAAAGCCATGTGATTAACATGTGTCTGAGAAAAGAGCAAGTTGGTTTTGATCTCTTTCTAAGCGCTTTTAGGCGGCTCTGGATTTTATAAATGCGTGTCAGAAGATTCATGCACAGCCTGCCTCGATGAAAATGAAACAACCCAAGCAAATTCATTCAGAACATAAAACCATATCTCTTTATTGCAGGGGCATTTAATAAAGATAACACAAAGCATACGGGCTGTAATTTAACAGTCTACTGCAGTGACCTACAAGGCTTTAAGGGGAGTTTTTATGCAGGGTCATACCTATCTCTATCTGTACCATTATTCATAATGAAAACATTTGGTCATGACTGAGCATCTGCATTTAATGTACAGCTCTGGGGGAAAACTATATTATCAGCTTTTTATCTATTATTTTTACTATTAGTATGTACCGTATGTGTTTGGGTGAAATGGAATATGTTCTATTCTATAAATTACTGATGATTGACGAGTTCCTAATACAAATAGTCAAATTTTAATTTTAATAGTGCAGTGGTTTCAGACCTTAATACTACTACTAAGAAATAAAACAATGCCATATTATTATAACTTCAGAAGTTCAGAAATCACAGCTTTTGTGGGTCTCATTTTGCCTTAAAAATAAGATTTTAATTAACTTAATTACGTTGAATACTGGAACAGAATTGCTGCCCTGAATGTAGTCATGCTGATATTAAGAAACTGTGGCGTGGTCTCGTTTTTTTCCAGAGCTGTATTTTAAAAAGATGCTTTCATCAGATCATCTGCTTCTATAAACGTCTGAAGCTTTATGGCTAAAATGCCTTTCAAAGTAACAGTTGTGTATGTGGAGCATGGCTAAGTTGAGTAACAATACCGATAGACTTGATAGTCTTCTATCATATGCTCTTTTGGATTTCAGTTGGACCAAGTCCTCAAAAAAAGGCTTATTGGCAAAGGCTGTACAGATGCAGTGCACAGAAAAATGCTAGAGTGGATTAATTAGTTCATTTTTATTTACTTTAATGTTCCTTGTTTTTGAAAGGTGATTAAAATCATGCCACAGGCCAAAAATCCATCGGTGTAGTGGAAGTAACTTCATCTTATTTCATTACAAATTCTGATTACATTTACATCACATCAGTCGAAATTTCACCAAAATATTTATGATTCTAAACGAGCTTTTGAAAGATTAGTAATGAGGTTGAGCACGTGGAGATACACATATCAAAGGGTTGAGTGAAAGGCAGCTGGCAGTAGCGGAAACAAACACAAACACTTGAGAGGACAGAAAACAGATTTCTACGATGCAGATTGCAAAACGAAAACACCACCCAAGATCAAACACCATCACAGATGACAATGCTATTAGAGCACAGGAAAGGAGCAGATCACTTTTGACTGACCAAAACCCGCTCTAATAGCTAAGAGTGAAACACTTGAACAAAGTTCAGCAGGATTTCGTTATTTGGTTTAGACACACACACACACACACACACACACACACACACACACACACACACACACACACACACACACACACACACACACAAAACACAAACAAATACAAATGTCAATACCAATTTAGTGTAATCAATTAACCTAACACACGTCTTCGGACTGTGGGACGAAATCGAAGTACCCAGAGTAAACCGACACACGCACATGGGAAGGACATGTAGACTCCACACAGAAAAGGGCCCAGCTCCACCCTGGAATTAAACCCAGGACCGTATCGTTGTGAGCCACTGTGCCGCCCAACTTCAGCAGGAAGAGGGAAAGACACTCCAAACCAGGAGAAGATGCCATGCAAGAAAAGTACAAAAGATGCTTGATTTAGTAGAAACTGATGACATGACAAAATATTTAGATTCACTTTCACACCAGAATTAATATTAATCTCACCCTCAAAAACTATTTATGGATTCCAACAGCACTTCCATTATAATACTTTTAGATACCCGTCACATCTATATGTGCTTGTTTAACCTTTCGTACCCCCAAACCGTGACCATTAATACAGAATGTGTCCCCTTTGCTGCTGTAACAGCCTTTGACTCTTTAGGGAAGGCCTTCCAGTCCAGTAGATGTTGGAACATGACATTGATTTGCCTCAGAACAGCCTGAATACCGCCTACGAGAGGCAGTAAAGCCCGAATAGTCCATGAAAATGATACTATAACCTGTACTCGGTAACTGAATGAAAAAACAGTCACCATTTTTATTAACTGCATATTACATTCCAGGGCACGTTTCCACCTGTGCTAAATGTCTTATCATGTTTGCCAAAACACAACATTTCATTGAGACTTCTCTGTTAAAGGGTTGCCAAGACATGGCGATACCAGCATGACAGCTTATTAAAGCTAATTTTTTTTTTTTTTACAAGAAGCAGCATGCGCAACGAACACAAGATGCTGCTTTTGTTCCAGTGTTGGTTACTGAACCACAACGTGACCTTTTTTTTGATAGATTATTACATTATGCATGATTGCAACCTGGTCAGGGAACCAGGTACCCTGTGAATTTTGAGATAGGTTTCAGACCAGGACCAGGGATAAAACCACCAAAAAGGAATATGCTGCAGCTTTTAACAGCTTTTAAAATACCAATTAACGATCTTTTGATGATGATATGAGTTGTGGTTATTTTTACCGCATCGTTTGGTTACCCTGGACATTCGATTTCAGTTTCATAGACCGTACGGTGGTTAGAATCATTTCTGTAAAACTTTCAATACTTTAGGATAACTACGCTATGTTAATTATCACCATTAATGACAGTGTGTAGCTGCACCCGTTTGTGTAACACTGAAACTGTCTTTAGTTAATAAAGTGCAGAATTAAAGCACTCGTCTAACGGGTTCTTTTTCATATTCACCACTAGATGGAACCAAACTCAAGCATTTCTTACATACTGTAAACTTTACTTCAAAAGCGGTGAATTATTTTAAAGCTTATTCTCAATAATAGCAATAAACAGAACTACAATTCGCTCGAAAACTCTTAGCACCCGTGGTGTAATGAAGATGTAATTAAAAATGCCTATTTAAAAACTTCATATCACAAGGGCAACATGATAAATATAAACTATTTTAGACAAAGAAAGTTGTAGTCACTAACATTTCACAGTTCACTTTTCACCCAAGAAAGGAAGAAATCACAACAGCTCACAAAAATCAGGGGATATTTGCTTTCGAACGCTGATAGCAAATAAACGGGGTTTAGTGCGCAAGCCTTTGAATGCAGCGCACAAAAACTGAATGGCTTAGCCCGCTTCAGACAAGGGGTTTAAACAGCTGAGGGTGTGATTAAAGAAACGCAGGAGATGGTGAGAAGAAATCAGACGCTACGTGCAAAGTATCTAAACTACTGTTACTATGGCAATCACCGGTCAACATCCCGTTTCTTCAAGGTCACAATACATCAAATGCTGCTGTTTATTAACCACCATCGCACCCGTTTGGCTTGAGCTCCCAAAAGTGGCCTGGCCAGAAAAGTATGGGTTTAATTCTGATTTCAATATACTGTACAAGGTAGGCTTAAACTGAAGAAGCTCAGCAATCCATATACAATCAATTCACCATCAGTCCCAGTTCATTAAACGCACCGTCTTTACAAAGAGTGGCAAATGATGTCAAACGTGCAACTTCTGGCCTGGACAAATCATGAGGGCAAAATGGTGCGGTGGTTCAACTGGCACTCGTCTTACGTTTAATTAAGGACTAAACGGGAGAAAATGACGTATTGAAGTAAAGAACCTGTTCTCATACCTGTCAAGTCTCCCGTTTTGGCTGGGAAACTACCGTAATTCACCCCTCTTTCCCTCCGTCCTCCCTCATTACTATTTTCCCGTATTATATTATAAAAATTAAAAAAAAGTTTGTGTCACTAACCCAGTGAGAACTGGTGAGAAAGATTGTTACAGAAAATATTATGTCATTAGACAACAGCACACCACTCTGGCCCCGCCCACAAATCCACTCCTTCCAAAAAAAGTGTTAAAGGATGCAAAGTGTGCAACAACTCTGTATCATAAGTCATTGAATGCCAGAGAACCACACGAGTGAACATGAGACACTAAAAAGGTGTAACGAAAATAAAATGTCTTGCTTTGAGATAAGCAATGTGTGCATTATGCTGAAAATATGTAAAATAAAGAAATGTAAGTAAGTGGTTCACGGGTGGTTCTTTTAGATTTCTTGTAAACCTGTCTTAAAATGTAAAGCAGACTGAACCTCGGTTGGGCTGCCGGGACGGTTCGAAGCGCGCGGGGGAAAATTTCCCTTATTTTTAAATCCAAAACGTGACAGGTATGCCTGTTATTAAGGCTTAAACTGGAGATGCAGGGTTCATCATACATACAGAATACTAAGATAAGAGTCTACCCAGCAAACACACGACGTCAAAACGACGTTCAAATCGCGTCCGTATCACGTCGGTCAGTCCAGAATTACTCTTGCACGTGCGGTACCGGTTCACTGTCCGAACGTCTGTCAAGGACCCGAGCTGGACGTCTGTAGAAATGTTTCATTTCGTCTTATTTATATTTCATCGTGTTGGGCTTTGCATATGTTATAAAAAGACGTCGATTTTGGCATATAAACGTATATCCTTGACATAATTTGAACGTCAGTAATAGATGTCTAAAAGACGATTTAGAAAGACGTCCCAAAACCTTCATTCTGGCTTCCCTTTTTTTGCTCAGTGGGTATCTTACAAACGGATATTATTAAGAGCACATTAGCTGTTCTGAGGCTGGTTCTTCTCTTACCTGCCTGTGGCATCCCGGATCCGCTTTCCGTTTCAGAGGTTGATACGATGACGGCTGGATTCGAACCGAAGCTTTCGACGAGACAAAACGCGAAAATTGAAATGAAAAGCAAAACCATTTTACGTGCCATGGTCACGGTTTAGGAAGGGTCGACCTGAACGTTTAAACTATATTTTCTTTTAAGGTTTTTTTTCCTTCACCGCGTCGTCGTGTCGACTAAACAGGTTCATTAAGCAGACGTTCCTAATGAACACCTGTTTGTACTCAGTAACGGTTTTATCGCCTCCGTACCGCGGCCAAAAAACACTTAGCACATACATGTGCTGAGACACAAACTTTAGTAACGTCTACAAACATTGCGTTTTACTTATCCTATTTTCCGTTGAGTTTTTCTCGCTCTGGCCGTTTAGCAGCCGTTTGAACAGGCACGAGACCCATCTCTCGCGCAGCGCACCTTTTCCGGCGCGAGTAGCTCAGGAGTGTCCGCCCACTAAACAACTTTTGCCCAATCAAGAGCGTGTGCGCCGACTGTCCCCGCCCACCAACATCAGCCGCTCTGATTTATAAACAGTCAGCGAGTCTAAATGTAATAATCCAGCCAGATTAGAGTGGAATAAACAGTGTATATTATAAATGTCCTTGATCATGGAAATATTTCTTATATTACTACCAATTTAATTCTTACAATTAACCCAAACCACCCAAGAAGTCACACTTGTTCCTCCCAAGGTTTCTTTCTTACTCACTTTAGGGAGTTTTTTCTTTCCACTGTCACCTTGGGCTTGCTGAATTTGAGATTGGCCTTATAAGACAATATAATAAATACAATATAAATATTTTAAATGTTTTGAGAAAATGCTCTACTGTAAAAGGGGCTATATAAATGAATCTGACTTGACTTATATTAAATACGGACTTTCCTCAGTCATTCATTTCCTTATCCTCTTAATCATGGTCAGGGTCGCAGGAATGTCTGGTAATCCTTACTTTAAGGTGACTTTCCATTGAAGTCTATAATGCTAATGCTGCACCTACATCTAACCTTAGCATCAGTAACCAAAGGAAAATAATTTAATGACTAAAATAGTTTCAATTTCTGTATTAAAACACATAAATAAATAAACTACTGTTTAATGCAAGCTTTGTAATAGAAAACTGTAGAGGGCTATAAACATGAGACATTGTAGAAACGGAAAAAGGATTTCTTAAAAGTTTATTTTGTGTATTCTTTTCTGTTCCGGCGATACAAAATGAAAAGGGATGGCAAAGAAGCAGATTATCAGTGAACTGTGGATAAGAAACACGGTGTTACCCCGTCATTCGTGGCCTGTTCGTCATATTTGCCTGAACAGGTCCCAGCGTTGTGTGAAATGTATAAAAAAAATCCGTTTGAATAAATAAAACTATGCCAAACATACGAAGGAATGGATTTTTCTACATGCACGTGCCATCATAACATGCAACTTAACGCCATGTCCGACATAATGTAAAGGAGATCCACGGGTCAATTGGACAAAGGTACAAAAGGAGGACAAATGGGGGTGCTATCTTCAATTTGGCACATGGACAGAATAATAAGTATTAATATTTTTTTTTTTACAGGAATGGCTTCCAAACAGTAACAGATACACAACTGCCATCTCGCTCAAAAAGGAGAATGGTGATCAAAGACAAATCACTGTGAGGTCAGTTAATGTAGAAAAGTCCTTTCGGTCGTCCGCTGATTTCAGAGCAAAACGCTTTCCATTTTTCGACTGACACGAGCGAGACAAATTCGGATTCCCTTTACTTGACGTGACGTTATAATGGCGTGCGTTCGTCCGTTTATTCCCCGTCCCCTTGAACTCTGCCGTTTCCTGCCAGCTGCAGGTCACATAGCTCCCATTGAGCTCTGCACTCTATGGATTAAACGGATCTGATTTGGTCCCACTCGTGTTAAAACCCAGATCTGCCGAGTCCAAGAGGTAAAGCTATAAAGGATGAGGAGAGATTCTAAAGTGTCGCCATGTTGCATAGCCCTGCTGTACTTTATCTCAACAGTCAGCTCATCCCTGCACTAACAGCAAACACCAAGCTGTCCAAAAAAAACCCATTTATTATTAGATATTGATCATAAACATAGCATTAGGTACTAGGAAGCTATCAAATTTTAATTGCCACTAAAAATCACACATCATAATGTATCCATTTCTATAGCTGCGGTCAAACCGTATATACATAACTGAATTATATTCATCTTCAATAAATTATGCATTATAAAGAATCCATTCAGTTTGAATTATTCGGAATAAAAAGCTATAAATGTAATTTACCTCAGTCTAATGCTAGAAAGGCAAAAGCTTGCCGTGTACTTTTTGGCAAATAAAAGTACACCATACTGTAATTTGACAATACCAACACGAATGTACAACGCCCAACATGCATTCAGTTCAGACTCAACGAAAACAACTCATGGCCCGTAGTTCTAGTACGTTCTTAAAGCCGTGTTAGCAGTGCCATATCCCCGGCAGTCCATGCTGATCTCCATACTCGATAAATCCTCTGAAATGCTCAGCCATACATTAAGCACGACTTACAGTAAATACGCTCATACAGACGGCCACTTCAGTCCAATAGAATCTCACGCCTCGTTTGTGGCAACACCGTAGTGTCTGGCTTCACAACATGCTAATGTACGCAGAAGAAATGAACATCGATGACGTCTACCTATGGTGTACAGCATCTAGTATTTGCCGTTCTTAAATTATGATACGTCAGAACCGTACAGTGATGAATCGCAAAGGTCAGGCACTTGGTATTTTACCTCTTGAGGGTAACGAAGTAATAATCGAGTGGACCTTACAGGACACCCAGCTACACACCTTATACGAGGTACAAAAAAAAGGAACACTGGAAAGATACTCGGTTCACTGCAGTCTGTTGGAAAACGGACTCCAATTTGGCCTGTACTTTCGAAGAAGCGATATATCTGTGCCACACACAAGAGGAAGGAACATTGTAAACATCAGCATGAGATCAAATTACAAGGAGCACTCCAGGTACGACTCATTGTACCGTAATATGGCCCAGTCCATCTGCATTTCCATTATCGTTTGTGCTTCAGGGCTTTTTGCCTTACGTCTCGGTCAAACAGGCACGTCCGGGGGTGGCATCTATCTGCCCTCAAGCGGAGTGTAGTAATGTAGCCCTGTTAGTGTGATTCCAGAGACTGAAGGGCAGTGGTTGCTAATATTGACGTCATAAATGACAACGATTTTCCCTTTTCCCAAATTCACCGCTGCACTTTTCATTTTGCACCCCACGACCAAAGCGCCATCCTAAGAAGAGGGAATGTCATACAACTTCCAAAAACTTATAATTAACCGTTAATTATTATAGATATAAGCACTAGTTACTGTTCTCCATGTCCCCGGGGGTGCACTTATTTGGGCGTGAGCCCCCCTCTCCTCCATACAACCCATCCTGCATTTGAGACGTATTCGAAACAGATATGGATCACACTAGCACCAGTCATCTTTTTCTGTTAGCTCGTGGTAGCTCGGGGAAACGCTGGAGCTGGAGCCCTGAGCCGCGCTCACTCCGAGAGTGAAATGATATCCGTTGGGCACCCCACTCCTGCTCTGCTGGATCGTAGGAGGAGTCGCTCCAGAGGATGAAGGAGGGACTGAGACTGTAGTTCTTTGAAAACGTCCGGAGCTGTAGGTGCTCAAGGCATCTTGAAAATCTTCTGCCTCTGACAGGTGGGTGTCCCGGTGCACAAGGCCCAGGTTGGGGTCAGAGCCAATCCGAGTGACAGGCACAACGGAGGGGTGGTGGGAATTGCTGAGTAGGGCGTCGTGCTCAGATTGGCCACGACTCATGTAGGTATGGCCAGGGCCAGGTGAGTGGATGATATCCATTTGTACTGGGGAGGAACTGGCAGTCTTAAAGGCCACCCCAGGCCTCGGGGTGAGAGGTGTCTGGGGAAGCTGTCTTCTCCCACGGCATGGCGTACTGGAGCCTGAGGTAAAGACCACAGGGTTGCCCTTGGATGAACTACTGCCCTGTAATACAAGATGGTACAACAAATTCAGCATGTGGAACAAGCAAGTAAGGGGTCAAAAATACATGATAAATAAAATAGAGAGCACTGCCACCTCATGGCTCCGAGACCCCCAATTGGATCCCGACCCTGGGCTCCATCTGTGTGCGGTTTGCATGTCCTTACCGTGTCTGTGTGGATTTTCCCCGGGTATTCCGGTTCCCTTCCACAAAACATGGACGCCCCTGGCACTTTAAAGTGCCCCTGGTGTGTGTGTGTGTGTGTGTGTAACTAAGTGCACCCTACGATGGATTGGCCCCTGTCTTGGATCCTGTTCAGGATCAAGCAAATAAGAAAACAAATGAATGAAGAAGCAGTTTGCTAGCCCAGTACTGGCTGTGCCTTTTGGTTAAGCCAGAGTGAACCACAGGTCTATCTGCCGTTGCTGCTATAGTGACACCTGCCAAGACAGGTTCTGGAAGCTCACCCCCCACCCTGCCCTTCCTCCCCTCCCCTGCCCTGCCCTGCCCTGCCCCGCCGTGCCGTGCCCTGAACTGGTGAAAACAAGAAAAAAGGAAACAAGGGCAAGTTACTTATGTTAAGACAAATACCAGTTTGAGTCTGTTGGGGTCGTGGGACTCTCCAGGTGATGTGGATCTACTTGGCCCAGGCGACTGGCTGTGGCAGTGCTCTCTACTTCCATAGCGATCGCAGGAGTAGTAACGCTGCTTCCTGTTAGTGCCTGACGACGGTTGTTGCTTCCTCTCATGAGAATGGCTTCGGTCTCTCTCTCGCTCACGTGCTCGTTCTCTGGGTGTCGGCTCATTGTTCAGATCTGCCGATGCATCTGAAATGGTCAGAATCACTCATTCATTATGAGTACGCATCCACCTCCTTCATAAATGGAGCACATGCATAGAAGCAACGAGTAAACGCAATGCTTTTTCCTGTCAACCCCCAGAGCAGTGGAGCAAGGACTGTAAATACGGAACTCGTCTCTGTCCACCAGAACCTTCCAACTGGGGGATAGAATCTGGGCCCATGGCCGACTCTTAAGTGCATTTTCCATAATGCTATGTTTTCTTCTTTCCTCGCGGTTCAAGTCCCGCCTGATGCGGGGTCCGCTCATACCCGCGAAGACGCGAAGAGGGAATACTTAGACTGACCTGGAGTGAACCCACGCAGACACGGGGAGGACATGCAGACTCCACACAGAAAGGACCCAGGCTCCACCCTGGGATTGAACCCAGGACCTTCTTGCTGCGAGGCAGCGGTGCCGCCCCACGAACCACCGTGCTGCCTGTTCTTAATGCTATGCAAGTCTTGTAGCAAATTGCCATTGTAAATCTTTCCTTTGCTAAACACAAAAAAGGGGGCGGCACAGGGCTCGGTGGGTAGCACCGCTGCTTCACAGAAAGAAGGGGTTCAATCCCAGGGTGGAGCGGCCTGGGTCCTTTCTGTGTGGAGTCTGCATGTCCTCCCCGTGTCTGCGTGGGTT
>JAUZST010034482.1:0-55541 GCA_034779995.1 Parotocinclus haroldoi | reverse complement strand
AAACAAGACATCAGTACCATGTACAGTGGGGAAAATAATGATTGGACCAAGTGTGTCACCAGGTATGCTTGAAGGAAAAAACAGCTTCCTTTGGGAATAGTACATCAAAAAACTTTACATATTATTGAAAATTACAAAAATAGGTTATATCTATGTAGCGATGTGTAAAATCTGTGCCCAGCTGCCCAATATCCATAAAAAAGTGTTCAGAAACTAAAAGCCTCAAGTGCATGCTGTCCATGAATACCACAAACAAAAGTTTGATGCATCCACAACCACCCTGAACAACTGCTAATGCAGTTCATTTAATGCTACATCAGCGTTCACTTTGCCATTTTGCAGCTGATGACCCATAGCATCCCTGACAGAATGTTTGGAAACGAAGGCCTTTCCAGGGTGGCTCAGAAGTGTAATTTCTACACCATTTGGTCCCCTTTTTTCAAATTGGGGACCACCACCCAAAGTGTAAAAGTACTGCTTCCGACTTCAAGGCACCACTGGAGAGATATGTTAACCACACAAGCCCAACTACTGGCATCTGAATCAGTGAATAAGTAGTCATAAATTACCATCTCCACTGTTCAGCTTTTTGAATTAGAAGTCAGCTGCTAATTAACAAATTTTGTCACTGCCAAGAATTACTCCTGTTCAGTGCTGTTATTGTGATCAATTGATGGTTGGACTGACAAGCCTTTATGCAGAACCACTAAACAAGAACCAACTGCAGGCTGTGACAAGAGCAGAGCAGAATAAGTCAAATGCACTGCACAATAATAATCTGCTGCTATATAATGCCATAGCACTATATACACACAAGCATTTTACACATGAATCTGTCATAATAATTAAGTCAACTATGGCAATTAAAGTTCAGTGCA
The DNA here is from genome assembly GCA_034779995.1 of Parotocinclus haroldoi. Lineage (NCBI taxonomy): Eukaryota > Metazoa > Chordata > Actinopteri > Siluriformes > Loricariidae > Parotocinclus > Parotocinclus haroldoi. Next base: position 54,663 of record JAUZST010034482.1, on the reverse strand, counting down.
GTACCATGTAACATCATACATATCGTTGGAGCTTAGTGGCTGCAAGGTCTAGAGTTATTAGAAATATTTAATATCCTCTTAAAACGTATTACACATTTCAAGACTGTGTATAAGCATACGGATATGCAGAAGACAATTAAGTGGACTACTGATAAAGGTTTGATCCAACCCCACTGACCATGGGCTCTCGAGTTCCAAACTAGGACACGTTCTTCCCCGCGTGAGCCTCTGACACTGCAACACACAATCCTGACAAACAAAACATACCTCAACAATAAAACTCCCACTTTTATACGCTCTTAGCCCGCCCCGGAATAAACCAATATTAAATCCAGCCCAACTAGGGGTACTCCATATACAGATTAAAGATTAAAATAATTCCCATACATAATCGGTAATTAAATGAGCATCTGCAGGCATTATTTGACAGTATTGATTGCTGTAGACAAATCAAATATATTTTTTAGATGTTAAACAAGCGTAAATGTGTTTTAACTTCCCCCTGTACAAGCAAAAATACACAAGTCCATACAGGTGTACGCGGCTGGGTGGCTCGCGCGCCGCCACGGGCACGGGTATATTGTGTTTATGTTTGCTTTAAGTCTTTAGGTGAAATAAAAAGTATTTTCATTCAGTGAATACGCCTGTGATCATCACAGGCCGTTTTAATCAAACAGACGTTGATCGGATGGACGTTAAATGGGGCATGTCTGTACATAACCATCGAAAGACCCTGTAGGACATTTCGTTTGTAACCGCTTCTCCCCACCATACCCACAGATCAGGGGAATCCGACCTCCCAGAGTTAGGGGGCGATATTAGCTACATCCACATCTTGTTACAGACGGAAGTTGTGTCACTCTATGGCTATCAAACATCAATCGTCCGAAACAGTAGTACTGTATTTACAGTAAACAGTGGGGTTTGAAGATGAGTCGCAGAAGAAACCACAGTTTCATTGAAACGGGGCAGTTAGTTGAACCTCAGAGCGCATTAATGGATAGTACAGGAGCCTCCTCTCGGCTTGAGGACGGTTTGTTTGAGCTGGAGTCCGATGAGGAGCTGATGTGTTCAGTAAGTGAGATCACAGAGCACCTCGGCAGGAACATCACAGCGGCTATGGAGGCGGCTTTGTCCGAAATCAGGAAAGTAGTAAACGCAAGAACGCGGCTGCTCAAATTGGAGCTCCGGGAGAAGACCGAAGAGATCGAGCTGCTCAAAGCCAGGCTCGAGTCGGCGGCTAGCGAGCCATCTACGTTGAGCAGGAAAGTGGACTTTCCCCAAGCGAGTCAGAAGATTAGCTCGGAGCAGAGGAAAGCCAAAGCGGCCGGTCCCGCTGTAAAGAAGGAGAACATAGACGCCATCTGCGATTACCTGATGAAGGACAAGAACCTGCGTGGTGGTGCCGAGATAGATAGCGAGCGGCAGCATCAGGCTTCCCTCAGCCCGTGGACAGAGGGGGAGGACATCTTCACCATGTTACCCTCCGGCAGCAAGCGCCTGTATGATTATGAATGGATGCCCAGCGTGGAACTCAACTCCACGGCTGAGTTTAAAGGTAACTCCTGTAATACCCCAGGTGTTGTTCTGAAGTGTTTGATTCTAGCTCAGTTAGGTAATTTCCGTACCCTAACGCTATGAATGTAAACTATTGTATACAGTCACGCTACACATCTTTGTGTTTATGATAATGGGGTTTGCAGTAGGCTACAAATGTAACAGAGGTTTGAAATATACTTTCCTAGGCAATTAGCAGTCTGACCAGTCTCCCAAGTTAGTGGTGATGTGTGTTTTCAATAGATTTGAATGTTTATTGCAACTATGGGTGTTACAGTTTTTGTCAGTGCTTGTTTTGGTTTGAGACTGTAGAGATGCACTGGTTAAGGACCAGAAGGTACAGGGTTCAAACTCATGCTTTGACATTGTTTGGTCCTTAAGCACTGACCCTTAATCCACAGCTGTTTGTAAGATTGAATCAGTTGTAAGTCGCTCTGGATAAGAGCCACTGCTGAATGATTAAGCAAAAATGTAAATGCCATAAATGTAGCGATGTGTGTAAAACTTCGTCACTCGGAATCGTACATTCAATCCCCAATCCAAGCTGTTGCTATCTAGTTTAATCATATAACATATGGTGAATTTTAATCCCCAATCCACCATTTGAACCAGATGGGGTTACCCCTATCCCACTATAAACTAAAGGTTAGGCATGTCTGATCTGTACCACAGTATTGATATGATTGGTTGGAAGAAAAAAAAATCCAATATACAGTGTTTCACATGATAAAAAATAGTAGCCTGTTTATCTACTTGGAAAGTTTCAGCATTTCATATGATCTGAGGCTTAGCCCTATATCTGAATTTGCAGATAGGACTGGGGATTGCGGTAGCCTTAGGGTACTGGACTCTGGTCCAGGGTTCAAATCCCACCGCTGCCACAGTTGGGTCCTTAAGCAAGACCCTTTATCCACCATTGCTTGAATTGCAAGAATTAGTGAAATCAGTCGCTCTGGATAAAGGCTTTTGCCAAATGGCTTCAATGTAAATTTAAATGAATAGCATTGGTTATGATATTCAGATTTAAAAAGTTTTAATACACTCGTACATCAAATTACATTATGAATAAGCAGTATAGTAAACAGACCGTGTTCCAAATGACACACTCCCTTTTAATGATCCTAAAGCTTTTTAAATTATTTTGGAATGTTACTCTTTTTACTTAGCAATATCCTGAGTGGAGGAACATTCATACCAAGGGCCAGTCAGGAAGAACAGTATTACGCAGATATTATTGAAATTTTGTTATATATTAATATTATTGTATTATTAGTGCAAATAAGTCCCTATGAGGTTAGTAATACCAACTAAATTGTTAGTACACAGTTGACAGCCACCTGAAAAGAAAACAAGGACGAATGCCTCTAGAACACAGGCTGCAGTTAGCATTAGCAGATATTCTAGAGGTGTAGTAGAGTAAGTGTTTTGCTTTTTTTCTTTCAATCCATTACTAACTTAAATTACATGCGTTTTTTTTTCACACTTTATTAGACAACGAGCCTTGCATTAATGATTTTGTACCACCTGTAGGTTAATGTAAGTGTTAATGAATAAATAGACTGAATTAAACTCATCTGTTCATGGTCTATTCAACTTGTGATAGATTTGTCGGAATGTATGCCCATCATAAATCTTGGACATTGCACATTGTACAATTCAACTCCATTAATGCCAGGGGAAAAGACTCAGTAATTGAGAATTCGAAGATAATTCACTTTATTCAAATTATTTGATTGGACCAAGATTAGGATAGTATGGATTGTGTTTATGTATGTTACACTCTAAAAGTAATTTGTTATTGTGATGTATTTTGATCAGCTGAGTCAAAATGTGAGAATGTCATTGCTGCAAGAGAGACAGCCGAAGAAGAATCGGAAGAAGCAGGAGGGATGGGCTCAGTCTCTGATCCTCCCTCAGCTCCATTTTTAGATACTCAAGGCTCTTCAGGAGAGGATGGGAACAGCCCTATTGAGGACAGTATGGACAGATTGGATCCAGGTTGGTGTTCTGTAGTGTCTGATAGTTGGTGGTTGGACTGTCTAAGCTGACTGCGTGCAAAATATAGGTTTTCTATTACATCTAATATTGTAAGAGGTGAAGGTTGAAGTTTGATTGAGGTTCACAGCTGACACTACTAGGACAAATATGAGTTAATTAAACAAATGCTTTCTAGAAATACTCTAGTAAATACGAGGTGTGGCTTTACAATGTTAAAAAGGTATTTTTCAGTTTGTGTTTTAAACTGATGAATGTGAAATCAGTGCATTCTGTACCTTAAATGACTTGGTTTGGAATGGTTACAAATATTATTGTGCCAATAACTCAGCCCATCTTAAATAAATCCACATTTTGTGAGTATTAGTATTATACAGTTTCATTAAATATTCAGAATCACATATTCAGAATCTCAGCAAGTTGAGAATTGCATAATATTTAACAAAGCAGTTAAGTTACTGGATTCTGAACCTAAATTCAAGGATTCAAATCCCACCTCTGGCTTTCTTTGTGATTTTTCAGCAATATTTTGAACCCACAATTGATTGGGTTTTAAGACTGCATCGGTTGTACATCAATCTGAATAAGGGTGAATGAATTTGAATTATTTAAAAATGTTTTTTTTCTGGCTTTCAGTGGTTAAATGAGAATTACAGTTACATCTCACACATTTTATCTGCAATATCAAAACATTCTCCGGCACGGTCCATTTCTCAGAGGTACTCTTCACCTTGATAGAACTGTTAAATGCTAATCAATGCCAATAAGGCACTCTAATTCCTACCCTGTGAACCAATTTTTTATTGCATTATTTGCATTCATAGACCCTATATAAATTTAAGTAAAAAGGTTTGAGAGAAACCCTGAAATTTTGTGTTACTTCCTAGTATTATAGTTGGTATTAGGTTTACGTAGTCTGCATGGTTGTCATTATTTTATTTTAATTAGATTTTACTTGTTATAGTTTTTCAGCCGCTCAAACAGTAACAGACAATTGGATCCTACAGAATACATTAATGGTCACTTAAAATTTCACAGTTGTTACAGATAGTACAAAAAGAACTTGCCTTTGATCTAGTAATAGTCATTAGGTTTTTCAGAACAGATGTTTGTGTGCATACATGCATCTCTCTCTCTTTCTCTCTCTCTCTCTCTCTCTCTCTCTCTCTCTCTCTCTCACTCTCTCAGACAGACTCATGTAATTTTCATAAACATACACTGACTCTACTGAACAGCTGTAGGTGTACCTGCAGATATCATGCTCTTGCGTATAAACACAGAATCTCAAATTCACTTCTAGGCAAAATCATGGGGCAAATTCCAAATTGCAAAATATTAAGATTTTAATGGTCTCAAGAGGAGATTATTGGCCAGGAGCTTGTCAACAGTCAAAATGAAAAATTGGAGAAAGTAAGTCTTTGTAACATCAGTACTGGATTTTTTTACATAAGGAAGTATCAGTGCTGTCCCACTCAAAGGCTTCAAAATGATCGCAAGGAGTTTTCGTGTGTAATGTGAGACCAGTTTTTCTTCAGTCATTCTTTAAATGACCAGGCCAAAACATGAGCCTGATGGAAGTGGTTCTTCACTAGGACCACATCTACTTCCATGCTTAATAAGGGCAGATAAAATACCTTCACTGTTCTATTACACATCCTTTTCAAAATAATCTTTGTTTGTGAGGTCATGAATTCTGCTGCTATTTCTTTCCTGCCTTTGAGAAATTCTAGGTGGTCATATCTGCTCGAAAATACTGTTTGTACCACTTGTTTAAGAACTTGTAGTTGCCTGCATAATGCATTTCCAGCTTTTCCCTGTTTAATTCAGCAACAAGCAGTAATGAGCGAATGGTAGCACAGGTCACCACATCCGTATTATGTTCTATGAAACAGTGCGATGACTTCTTGGATGTTGAACAGACATTACCGCACATAGTAGTCCATATACTTTGCGCACAGGTTTTTTATTTTAAACAATAATATTAATTAAAACACAATATAAAAACATTTAAAGTGTGCAAAGGGTACAATAAAGGTAAAGGGTACAATAAAGTAATTTTTATGTTTGTGCCTTTTATAAAACATATCTAAAACGTAGTGAAAACACTTAGCAAAAAGAAAGTAAAACGTTTTTTTCCCCTTTCTTTCAATAATTCGATTCTGTCAGCAGGTGGCGCAAGGATTCATTTATACTAGCTTTCACTAAGGCTTGATTCAGATATACACTGCTCAAAAAATTAGGGGATATTTCATTAGAGGATAATTCATTATCGAAGACCTTGGTCATTGAAGAGTTTGGATGTTCATTTTATATGGAGGTTAAACTGAACATAACTGTAGTCGATCAGTCCAGTAACAGCTTTAATATTTTTATACACAGACATGCACTTGTACATAAATAAGTACTTGGTACAGGGCCGATTTTGCAAGTTTTCCCACCTACAAGAATGGAGAGGTCTGGAATTTATATCATAGATGCACTTCATCTGTGAGAGACAGAATCTAATAAAAGTCCAGAAAACCACATTGTATGATTTTAAAATAATTAAGTTAAATAAGTATTTGATCACCTACCAACCATCAGACCTAGTTTTTCCTATTCTGCACTCATTACCTGTTTGAACTCGTTAAATGTATAAAAGACACCTGTCACACACTCACTCAATCACACTCCAACCTCTCCGCCATGCCTAAGAATAAAAAGCTGTCTAAAGACACCAGGGAAAAAAATGTAGACCTGCACAAGGCTGGGATGGGCTACAGGAAAATAAGTAAGCAGCTTGGTGAGAAACCAACAGCTGTTAGTGCAGTTATTAGAAAATGGAAGAAACACTAGATGATTGTCAATTTTCTTCTGTCTGGGGCTCCATGCAAGATCTCACCTCGTCAGGGCAGTTATCTACCCAGAACTACACAGGAGGACCTGGTCAATGACCTTAATAGAGCTGGGACCACAGTTTTAAAGATGACTGTTAGTACCACTATGCCGTCAAGGATTAAAGTCCTGCAGTGCATGTAGTATCTCCCTGCTCACAGCAGCAAATGTCCAGGCCTGTTTGAAGTTCGCCAATGATCTGGATGATCCAGAGGAGGTATGGGAGAAAGTCATGTGGTAAAAAAAATGTTTAAAAAAATAGAGCTTTTTGAACTCCACTAGCTGTGCTTGGAGGAACAAGAAGGATGAGTAAGACCCCAAGAACACTGTCCCAACCATGAAGCATGGGGGTGGAAACATCATACTTTGGGGTGCATTTTTGCAAAGGGGACACCGTATTTAAGGGAGGATAGATGGGTAATAAAATAACATTTCAGGCAATATAATGCAAATTAATTATGTAAAAATATCATACAATGTGATTTTCTTTTAGGGTTTTTTTTATTCTGTCTCTCACAGTTGAAGTGTACTTATGACAAAACCGTCAGACCTTCAGACCCCTCCATTCTTTATAGGTGGGAAAACTTGCAAAACCAACAGTGTATCAAATACTTATTTTGCCACACTTGTATACACACACACAGACTTTCTGAATATAGTCTACATACTGGGTTGTCACAGGGTTGTCATATAGTGGTATAGTGATATGAACATCTTAATTGTCAGCATACGAATGTGTTTTGCTATCTAATGGAAGCACATGAGGTGGGATAATTTGGAATACTAATGGTGAAATATGGCACCATCTATTTTGGCTGATTAAAACTTTGTTTGATTAATTTTTTTCTGCAATTACATGGTATCAAAACCTGTTGGTTAAACCAAAACTGTTTCATATTTGATGCATGTATCTGTTTCTTACTATTTACTCTTTTAAAATATCTTTTGTCCTTTCCATCATTTTTTCAGAACAAGACTTTTCGTCTCCCACCTTTATTTGTCCCTTCTGTGGAACTCTCTGCCCTGATTCCTTGTTTCTGGAGGAGCACTTGAAGCTGATCCACCAGAATGAAAGCACCCAAGCACTTCAGTCCGCCTCTTCCTCCAGTGGGGGGCTAGGCAGTGAGTGTGAGGGTTTGAGGAAGCCGGGCGGTAATGAACCATCTCCGCTTGAGAAGAAAGTAGAGGGAGGCTATGAGTGCGGCGACTGCGGACGGCACTTCAATTATCTGGGAAATCTGCGGCAGCACCGGCGCATCCACACAGGCGAAAAGCCATTCGCATGCCCCGAGTGTGGGGAGCGTTTCCGGCACGCCGCACGCCTCAAGAGCCACCGACTCACCCACAGTGGTGCCCAGAGCCCCTTCCCTTGCCCACAGTGTGGAAAGGGTTTCCCTGTGCTTTCTGGTCTTAAGAGACACCAGCGAGTGCACACAGGTGAGAGCCCCTATGCTTGTCCCCAGTGTGGCCGGCGCTTCAAAGAACTGGGCAACCTGTACACACACATGCGCATTCACAGTGGTGCCACCCCGTATACGTGCTACCAGTGTGGCCGAAGCTTCCGACATTTAGGCACATATAAAAGCCATCGCTGCACACCTGCTACCCAGGTACCCAGCGGGCACAGTCCAGCATGGCTTCAAGAAGACAATGTCCAAACAGGTTAAATGGAGCGCTGGAGTCTGGATTCTTAAATTAGGCACTACAGGTATGTGTTCTCTTCAGCGTTAGTTAAAGAGATTGCTGGAGTCAGTGGTGGAAATGCCTTATGGATTATGTCAACAGTTTGGACGGACCAAGGATGCTTCAAAGGGGGAGAGAGGTGTTACCCATTTCTGCCACCTTATTTCTGGTGTGGAGCATTTATTACTACCACGGATCAAATGAATTGTCTTGTCGGATCTGGTCCTACGTCAGATGGTGATCAGCAGAGCAGTCCATATGGGACAGGCATTTCAGAATAAATACACCACAGGTTTGTCATTCACATGCTGCTAACAATGTTTAGAGTGATTATACAGCATTATTATATTCTTACTTTTCATATGAAGTGTTTCCAAAACATGAACATGCATGGTGGTTTGTTATTGAACCACACATTTGTGAGAGTACTGAACTGTTGTTGCTTTTTCTATTACATTTTTCAGAAGTCCACAGGGCAGTTTGCAGGTCTATTCCAGATAATGTCCACAACATGCAATTTTGATTTAATTTGTGTTTTGGTTCTGCAGTCAATTAGCTTATAAACGCGCCAGAGCCGTCGGTGCGAGAGTGAGGGCACAAGAATGGTGCTGCCTCCTTCTGAACTATAAGTGTTAATGCATCCACTGCCACAGTGGACCTTCTTGGCAAAATCCTAAATCACGTGTTGAAATTGTTTGTGTTCTAGTTTACTACTTTAACTGTAATTGTGTAGTTTACTCTAACACAATGTTGGTATGAATTGATTCAAATATCCTCACATTTTATTAACCAGGAATAATTTAGAATGTGCAAACATTCTGGTAAGTACAACTGACTTGTGTAGATGTTTTGGATGGTAATATACCATGTAATTTGTAAAATGGTCTACATCAAGGACTTTTATCAAAAATGGTGCACAGTGTATATCATTATATACATGTCTGACTGTTAGATAATTGATACAAAAAGTCAGTAATAACATTTAATTAACTGCTATCTGCCAGGTATTGCCAATAAAATTACAACTCTAATAAACATTATAGGTTCTAAAAAGTGCATCATGCTGTATGTGTGGTTTGTCATTAATGATTATTAGTGTATCGCGAGGTATTTATGTATGTGAATCACTTTGGGTGTTCCAAAATATAACGGTAAATCATTTCTAATTTGCTTTGTATGCTAACGGATAAACACAAGCATGATAAAAAAATCTGGAGGTTTTTTACCATATGATTGTCATCTGATGTCATCTACTGAAGCGATAAGATACACAACTAATTTAAAAGGTATCAAATGTGGAAAAGAAATGTCAAGCTGCTGCTGCAATAACTGGAAACAGATCATATGTAAAGAGGTGACAGAAGTATTCCCTATACAAATAACTAGTACTATTGTAATGGAAGGTTACTAATTTTACAAAGAGTGTTTTTAAAGTTGAAAACATCAGTTTCAAATAAGTAGCGGTGGGAATCTCAGGGCAATTCTGAGGGCAATCATTATCGATGCATCTCAAGTAGTTTTTTTTCTATGCGGAGTTTTTTTCTTTACCATCTGACTACTTCAAACAACTTTATGGCATCAAAAGTAGGTTTTAAAGTTTTTCAAACCAAGAAACAGAATCCGTAACCAAAAAAGTAAATTTTCTAATAAAAACCGGTTTGTAAACAGAATATTTCTGTTTGTAATTGTCTATTTTAATATCTCGTTTAGTCTCGCGTTCGCTACAAAAAGTTTTTCGCTTTTGACTTTTGGACCGATTTAATGGGCTGGGACACCACTCTTTTACACAATGTTTTTTTTTTTTTTTTTTTTTAGAATGATATAACCAAATCACTCTCCACAACTGAGCCATGAGATTTTACAATTTTACCAAAGTTCTATAACAGCCAATACTGCTTTATTAAACCAGTAAAGAGGTGCTTAATTGTGTGTTAGTATGAATTAATTACAGCAACTGTGTACTTAAAATCTTCTTTATTTGTACTCTTTATTTGTGTTCTTTATTTTTATCCTTTTCAAAGCAAGCAGCAAGTCCTCAAATTAAAATTAAAATATGCAGTTCATTTATGCAAGTAAAATCCAATTCAAAACATTTAAGCCATGTATTGTATTGTACTTAAGGTGGCAACCTACACTACGAGGTTAAAGTTTTAAAACACCTCACATAATTATGGGTTTTGCACACAGGTGCAAGCAATAGGCAATCAGGAATTTGAATGTGGCATACCAAAGTGCTATCCCCACTAATACAGCGGTGTTTCAACGCTTTTATGCATTTTTATGTATAAACTAAATGTTTTTATGAAGAATAAAGCTATTCACAATGGAAGTATCCAACAATAAGTCAGAAACATAAAAGATTCATGGCTTCCCAAAATATAGTTTCTATAGGAGTGAAGTCTGGAGACTGAGAAGGCCACTCCATAATATTTTGTGTATATTCTTTAACAAAGGAACTGGAGAGTCCAGGATTATTGCTAAGGTTTAAGTTTCAACCATTACTTCTCATAATAACGTAGTATTTATTTATTTAGTGTGATGCCAGTCAGACAGTCAAGATTGCCAATTCCAGAAAAAAAAAACATCAGTACCCATGAAAGCATCCATTTTTTCATTGTTTTAGATAGTACTCCATAACACAGGCCTATCCAAATACCTTCAGGCATAATCCAGTTGAGGGGTGGCATGGTGGTGCAGTGGTTGGCACTCTTAACTCGCAGTGCCAAGATTGCTGGTTTTATCCTGGTCCTAGGCTCCACTTGTGTGGAATTAGCATGTTCTTCCTGTGTCTGTGTGGGTTTTCTCCAGGTACTTTGGTTTACTACCACATTCCAAAGTGGTGTGTTAGGTTAATTGGTGTTTCCAAAGAGCCCCTTGGTGTGTGAGCGTGAGTATGAATGTGTGTACTGTACAATGGATTGGCCCGCTGTCCAGGGTTGTTCCTGCGTGTTGCCCTGCATCACCAGTTATCTCCTGTCTCTCTCATGACTAGGATAAGGGCATAAGACAATGAATGAATGAATAATTCAGTTGACCCTTTTTATGCTTCCTAGTCAAGAGTGGTGTGCATCATATATTTAATTCAAGAATTAATTTGTTGTTAAGTAATGTTCTTGTAACATTGACAGATTTGTTTCCTTAATCAGGTCACCCTGTAATTCTTGTGCTTCTTTGCCCTAATGAGATGGCTATGACCTAAACAAAATTTGGGCTTTCTTCCACAATCAGGTATTATTGCTGCTGTGCGATAAATTGTAACCATCCTAAAATTAGACAAATATACATGGTTGATTATTTATTAAGCAAAATGATCAAGTATTACTTATCTGTGTCACAAAAGTATGTGGACAAGATTAGTTGCAGGTGTTTTCAATCAATGATATCAATCAGATATGAGTGTGCACCGTGTTATATTTAATAAACAGGGATTTATCAAAGTCTGATCTTCACCTGACATGAGAAAATCTTAGGCAACCTCAATTTAAGACCCCACCAAGCCACAATTAGACAGAATGTGCACAAATTGAGGAAATGGACTTATAACTGAAGACTCTGTTATTCAGTCAACCAAGCAAATAGTGTGGGTTCTCACAAAGGAGCCCAGGGTAACTTCTAAGCAACTAAAGGCTTATCTCACATTGACTAATGAGAACACTGATTATCAGTGTTGTGCATGACAACGATGTTGAGTCAATGCTCTCTAAAAATAACACCACTTCTGATCTTGTGGCACACCTGTGGTGATCTGTCTATGAACTGAACAACAAATCCAAAACGATTGTGTGTAAGACAGTGACTTTAAGCACACACGGAATTCTAACAAAACTGGTTTAGGAAGACTCAAAATCAAAAGTCTGAATACTTAATCCAATAAAAAATTATGCAGAAGCAGTTCGTTTGAGGAATCCAACCAACATTCTGTAATGAGGAATGGGTTAAAAAGCCTTGTAGGTTGGGCTTGTGAAGTAAGAATGTATTGGCTATGACTTCTTATCAAATGTATATTTAAACAAATTATTTGGGAGAGAATTAATTTAATTATGAGACCATGTTAAAAGTTTATTTTGGCTCATAATGGGTGTACTTGGATTAACTGTTCAATATATAACATAAAGCACCTCCTTTGGGATCCTTGGCATACAGAATATGCTTATGTAACCAAGTGCAAGTCAGTGGTCTGACAGTAAACAAAAAATCCTAAACACATTGCCAATTAAGGGAGCTGTAGAATGTGCAGATGGTTGTAACCATGGCCACAATGGGTTATCAGACATGCCCGTTGATGCCAAGTGTGTTAATTAAAGGTCTATTCACCTGCAGCTAATCTCTAGCCTGAAACAGATGGGCTTCCACTGGAAAGGAATTAATCTCCTTCTGCAGAGTTGCAATACCTCCCTAACATTCGAAAAAAATATCTGTATAAATATATGTTAATAGTCATACAATTATATACAGTATTTCACAATAGTGAGTACACCCCTCGTATTTTTGTATTTTATTGTATATTTTCAGGCAACAACACTGAAGATATGACAATTTGATATAATATAAAGTAGTCAGTCTACAGTTTGTACTTAAAACTTGTCTACAACTTGTGGGTAAATTTGTTGTGCCATAACTCAACACACAGCCATGATTGTCTAAATTGGCAACAAAAGTGAGTAAACCCCTAAGAGAAAATTGTGTCCAAAATGTCATGTGTGGCCATCATTATATTCCAGCACTGTCTTAACTCTCTTGGTTATGGAGTTCACTACAGCTTCACAGGCTGCCACTGTAATCCTCTTCCACTCCTCCTCTGCTTGATGTTTTTCAAATGCTGTTCTTGGTGATGCTTCCACTTACTGATAAGCTTACTTCCTCTTCCACTACTGATATGCTGATTGATGATATCGCGTCCAATTGTGATTTCAGTTTTGAGTATTGAGTTTACTGTGCCCTACCAGACTTTCTGCTTTAGAGATGCCACTGCTGCCAAAGACCTTCAGGAAAATTTGGCTGGTACAGTGGTAGTGGTGTTCCAGTCCATGGAGCAATGTTGTTGGCAATGTTTGTTGTTTGTTGTCCCTTCTGGGGAAAAACAAATGTACCTGTGTTCACATTACCTTACATCACAATGTCTGAAGACAAACAGATAAGCCAAAGGCATTTTGGAATCAAAAATGATGTGATCTCACTGGATTCTCATTTTAAAATGCTTGGTGGGAAAAAAAACTGACACTTTGCTATCTATTAAATGAGATAGGTGTATTGGTTTTTGTGGCATCCTGTGGAACTGAATGTATTAAGTGGATATAGGGATAATTGTGTTATATTTAAATCACGTTTTCATGTTCTCCAAGGGTTTACATATTTTTCCTTTCACATTCCAAAGGCAATTTGCATCCATGTCCATTGTAGGGAAAAGTAGGGGTCACTGTTGCAGCAATTAGGAATTATCCGCAAACCGGTCTAACCTCCTTTAGACTCAGCTAAGCATGTCTGCATGTGATGCCCGACCTGGCCCCAAATATTCCCCTAGAACCTGAACCTAGGCTGCTGCAGTGGTGAGCTAACATGTTGTGCCACCCGATCACCCTGTATGGAAAAATCTGACATACTCACAAATGCTTTGAAAAAGAACTTGACTCATTCCATCGTGACAGGTGCATGGACTGAAAATGAGAGCAAAAGGTATGAGACCTCTGAGGAAGCGAGAGACATGAAGCAACATGCACCAGGTTGTGTGTGTGTGTGTGTGTGTGTGTGTGCTTGCGCGTGTAAGAGAGAGCAAGTGAGAGAGGGAATGTAGCGGAAGACAGAAGGCTGTTTGGATACACAGAAGCAATTGAGAAGAGAAGATAGCTCAGTAATGGTCTGTGTCTTTAGCATCCTGGGAGGAAAAACACAATATTGGCAGCACTCGCATCGTGCATGTTGCTGCATGCTTTTACAGAGAGCCATGCTTCTACACATGAACATCTGGCTGAACCAAGGTATGTCCTTTTTCACATTTCCTAGTTTGCATTTCTTCTTTATTACGTACCATTTTTTTTATAATTTAGTCTAAGCTTTCTTTGCATTTAAGTTTTTAATGAAAGTAACACTTTACCAAATATTACAGTGTAGAAAGATATCAAAGAAAAATGTATTAATCAGTCACATCAGTAATATGCACTACAGAAACAGGACATTTTCTCCATATACAAAACATACTTTGATTTACTCATTATTTAGCATGATCTTAATCATATTTAAACAGCTGTGTGCTGAAACAGTCCTAAGAAACAGCATTTGAACACTTTGGACAAGGACTCAGCAAATGTTGACACTATCTCTCATCTGCTGGATTATGTGACAAGTGAAAAAGAGAGTCTATATAGAACCATGGCAGAGCAATGAAATATGCTTAAATGACTTTTCTACAAAAACAAATCATTTTCCTCCAGTGGATCAAATGGCTGCAGTCATTTGACAAGCCAGGATATATTGATCTCTTTCTCTACATGTTTGTTCACCTCTTCATATGATAAAATACTTCTGCGTGCATTACTCATACATCTTTCCAGCACTCCTTAGAACAGCTGGATGTTAAAATAATGTATTTGTACATTCATTTAATGGTGAGAGATCTGGATGTTAGTTGTTGGAGTGTCATCTCTACTGAATGTAAATGTCAGTTGTTTAAGAGAATAAATTGGCCATTATATTTGTCCTCTAAGGTTGCCCAAGGGGTTTTTCTCTGCAAATGCTTAAGTACAGTGATTTCAGTAGGCAATATTCACCGACCTTTTCCACTATTAAAGAGCCTGCCTGTCAACCTTTCTTTATCATTCTTATTACACAGATGATTAAATAATTACATGTTGTCATTATATGCTGTCTTGGAAAAACAGTAAGCATTTTTTCTTCGGCTTACAGCAAAAATAACCCTGGCAACTAGCAGTTAAATTAGTTACAGTGTGACCACCTCTTTATTTGACCGTAATCGTAAATGTTTAAAAATTTACCATCTAGCTTCAGTTGCACAATGACAGTTGATAATCCTACAGTCACAATTCAGAATCAGCTCTGTGTATTACTGAATCCAAGTCAGTAAGATACAATGGGATGGTAATCTCATTATTAAAAGTCAAGAAAAGGAAAAGGTCACATCGTTCAATTGAAATCCTGTTGCTAAGATATGCCATTCACAGCTGTTGTTGTGGAATGCATTAATACAATTATGTCCTATTTTACCTGAGATCAGTGCCATGTCAGCCAGCCAGTGGATTAAATTTGAAAATGTGTGAAATCCCATCAAAAATGACTAGCTCCAGCCAGTGTCAGCCATAAAACATAAATACTTTGTATCACTGTATGGAGAGGTAATTAATATCCATGTGAGCCAACTCCGAAAACATAATACTGATACATAATACTAACCCTACACTTTTTAAGTTTGGGCACACAAGCTTGAATAACATATTTTTGTTATTTAAAAAACTACAGTTTCAGAACTAAAGTTTCATTACAATATAATTGTAACTTCAAATATCATGTTTTTCACATGAGCCATAAACAATTCAATTTAGTTTTGATCTATTTAAAAAACATCTTCAAGATACCTAAAAAAATTCTTGTAAAAAAGTTTTGTATTTTATTATTTAGTCTTTTGAAATGTATACATTATATTGAGATTATATTTATAAATCATGCCTAGATTTTTAAAAGGGCGTCTTTGATGACGACATGTTTTTGTAAGAGATCGGAGCTAATTTATAAACACCCAACAAACCTCCTCATAGGCTGTATAACACCAAACAATGGACCTCAATGTGGATGCATTAATTGTTCTTAGCAAAGTACAGAAAACTGAGAGAAGATCCGAGAAAATGTGAAATGAACTCACTATATATATATATATAAACCCACACTTCAGTCAAAACCTGCCGTTTTTCTGTTTAGAGATATGTGTGGAGCATGATAATGCCACTAGGTGGACTATAGCCTCAGTGCAGTTATAGAATAGAGTTGTTATATTATTCAAGCGCATGCGTGGGCATCTTTTCTAGATAGGAGTACAGCTGTCTTTTATATATTCTTTTATTTATAAAACGTAAAATAAATTAACGCCATTCAGGGTGACTGGTCAACTGGCAAACCAGGACATTCCAGACCATCGCAGGGCACACGCAGACATACTCACACAGGGGCACTTTGTATTACCAGTTAATTTACCATGTCTTTAGAATCTGAAAGAAAAAAAATACCTGGAAAACTGAGTAGGCTTCTTAGTGCTACAGAACTCAGAGCTGTCTGGAGACACCAGTGCTGACCACTTCCCCACTAATGCCAAAGAGATAAACCCAGTCAAATTAGCTATAATAAAACAATAACTTGAGTTAAACAATGATATAAATTGAATTAAATCAATGTGTGTTTGTTACCACTTTATTTTTGAATGTACAGTATGTTCCTGTACACAATGAGTGGGGAACAAGAGCAGGTAAGATCTAATCAAGACAGAAAACACCAATCTCTGATAGAAGTGTGCTTACTATAAATAGTTAATGGAACACATTCTATGTGTGTGTAATGTATGTGAACACATTAGTGTGTGCCACATTAAGCATGGAGAGCAGAAAAAGGAGAATAGAACTGTCTGAGGACTTGAGAACCAAAATCAGGAACAAATATCAACAATCCCAAGGTTACAAGTCAGTCTCCAGAGATCTTGATGTTCCTTTGTCCACAGGGCGCAGCATAATCAAGAATGCATGAAATTTGACCACGTTTGGTTTTTATGTGTTGTTCCAATACACACAAAGGAAATAAACATGTGTTTAACAAAACATGCAATATAATTTCTGGAAAATATACTGGAAAAATGTCAGGGGTGCCAACAATTTCGACCATGACTGTATATATGCTTATACTAATACTTATACCATGGCAAGATGTTAACAACACATTTTTTTTCGTTATACGTTTGTCTTTCATTTACAGTCACTTTTTATGTTATGACATCTGCAAATCTACTTGGTCCTGCTTACACTGCATTATTTGATAATGAGCATGCAGCTTTGTTTTTATCACTGCATGCTTTTAAAGTAAAAGCATTAATAATCCGTTTAGAAGACATACACTTATATAGTATATTGTATGTCAGAGCAGTGGTGGCCATGTTAAAGGTTTGATTCTATGCTCGGTTAACAGTTTTTCTGTACCTTTTCACATTTTGGATCATTGTTCCACTGGAAAATGCAACCACCAGAAGCAGGCAGATTAACGTTTAAAATCTACTGGTACATCACAAAATCCATTATACTATTTATGGTAATGAGGTTTCCAGTGCTATTAAATTTTAAAAAAAACTGCTCTATAACATAATAGGTCCATTATCATACATACAAGTGGAGTTGATATTTGTGTAATAATTCATTTCAATTTTCATTGCCAAACACAACTTCAGTGCTGACTGGCCACTTGTCATTGGCTATGACAAGTGTGCTGATATAACCTTGGGTCTTTTATGAATATAAACTGTACATTTGCAGAATTTAGCAGACACTCTTATCCAACAATGGTAGCTTGGCATAGGTGGTATTTAAATCCTGGGCCTTCTGCTCCATAAGCTGCTATACCACCATAAACCCTTGATAGCCATTTTTAGCAATCTTACAAATAATCTTACATTCTAATGTTACCATTGCCCCTATTTTCAAGTAGAGCTCCAGTTAATGTATAGTGAACTACTGGCACTTACATTGTCGGTTAGATGGTGGTTCCATGTCTTCGAAATACAGTAGTTTCTTGCTGTTGACTAATTGCATTAGACTTTGTGAGCCTTACAGGAATGTGTGACACTATCTGCTCCACCCTGTTCATTGGAGCAAAATGGAAAAGCTAACAGTACATGTTGTCCTGATGTGCAGCTACTTTTGTAGCCATTGTCTGATGTCTTGATGATGGCTATATTGACTATGGTAGCCTAATTGTTAATGTACTGAATATTAGACCAAAGTTCAGGGTTCAAATCCCACCTCTGTCCAACTAGCAATGTTGGGTCCTTGAGCAATATTTGGTCAATTGCTTGGATTGTACCAAACATGTCAATTCTTAGAACACTTAACGGGAACATCTTTCAGTTACATTTCTCTCAGGAATTTCTATGACAATAAATGTTTTTTTTAACAACATGTAGTATTTATAGATTTAATTAAAGGTTAGATGTACCATAAATGTTCAGTTATATTAAATTATTTACAACAATAGTTTAATCATGAATTCAGGAATGATGTGGCATAAGAAACATAAAATTGATGTAACAATTCTGGCTTAACATAGCATGTACTGAGAGACTCAAACAATCTAATGGCTGCTGGTGTACTGCACTGCTATTATAGCCACTCAGCATCTTCTCCACTGCTACAGTAATATCTGTACTTACAGGATGAAAGCAAGTTCTAAATTGAGACGGCTCATGAAGAATGGATGCTTAGTGTAGTTTAATTTGATTATGATGACAATGTTCCCTGCACCGTAAATAGCTCTGCAGACACTCTAGAATGTTTTGCTACTGTGCTATCATTGAGAAGTACAGATTTCCTGTATATTTACATGCTGTATATTTTAGTCTAACTAAATATGTTTAAATAGTTAGGACCAGAATATCTTCTTCTAACAAAATATGTACACACCTCTGTTTCTTAAGGAGGATAAACTCTTGCTGATTGTCTAGTCAGAAAACAAAGGCATGTGACCCCTAGTTACTACAAGTTAATATCCCTGGTCTGTGTGACTACCCACCCATTTTACTGACTTGTGAGGCGGAACAAATGTTATCTTTGAACAATGTCTTACTGTATATACAGTATTCAACAGAGATTCAAATAGCACATGCACATTCTGTTATGATAGAGTGAGGACCCAAGGATGTGGGGAACCAGGGAACGAACAACGTTAGTAATCATAAGGGAAGAAACACAAAAGGTAGAGCAAAAGGCTTTCCAATCTACAGTCAAAAAAGGGGAAAGCACAGCTGCGATGTGTCCCGAATGGGAATGTCCCCCACAGCTGACACTCAAATCGAATTGCTGATACTGTCCCTGAACCAGTAAGAACCTCAGGGGTTTCCCCCGTACGCGTCCGTCGGCACTATAGGCCCCGAGCCCCAGATGTTCATCATCACGTCATCACGTCGTCAATTAAACTCTAGATATTAACGGCGTCACCGGACGCTCTGTAACGGCTACAGGGGAGAGCCGCGAGCAGACCGGGATGTTGAGGAAAGCCTCGTAACACATTTAACTGTTAATCATATTTATTATATCTTCATTTTATATTTATTATTGGGTCCTGGACACCCCTTCTGGATTTAAAAAATGTCAGAAATGCAATACTGTAATCAAAACACAACACATTTGGCAGAGGCAAGATTTTAACCAAGGAAGCTTAACACTGCTACTCTCTACACATCCTCTAACACTGTCTACTGAGAAAACTCAGGTCACCAGTGCTCCAAAAGCCTTTACTCCATATCTGAGTCTATCGGATATAATTATGGGATTTCCCCTTTCCCCTGTGGAGCAATCCTTACTTTTTATCCATTTCTCTCATTCAATCCCTCACTTTCTTTCATCACTGGATCATTACTTAGCTGACACATATCCACATTGGTTACTTGTGTGAAGCTGTGCTGCTGCAGCCTGTTCTCTGCTTTCTAGCTCTACTGCACTTATCAATGCTTTTGTTTTTTACACCTAATTTATCTGTCTTAGTACAGATTTTAATTTCACTGATGAGTGTTATGCTCATGATGTAGCCAGCAGAAGTTTGTTTCCCCACTTAATAACTTTTTCAAAAACTAAAATGAATCATGAGTCAGAACATTTCAGATTACAAACATTTCCCACCTTGGGAAGTTGTCCTAATTCAAATCAGTAAAAAAATACTTTCATGGACAGAAAATAATGCACACACAAAGAAATGTCAGATTTGTGAAACACTCGACATGCATGGCTCAGGCAGATATGTAAATGATTACAGGTGTGGTCTGATTAGACAAAGGGTCTAAAGAAAAAACTGCTTCCCCCACTGCCCTATTAAAATGCTTTCAAATGCTACTTCTGGGTAGTGTACTGCTTGGTGAGAGAATGTTTACTGCTAGACATGCCTCTACAATGAACCTGAAGACATTTTGCCCTAGCTAATCTAGCTGACCTAGCTGTTAGGGACAGTGGTTCTATCAAGACACATTCATGTGGGGAACAGGCTCCGGACAGCCCAGACAGGCCACCAAAAGGAAAAGAACCAACAAGAACGTATGGCTCCCAAAATTTCATTGTTTACCAACCAGACATGGGTGGCACCTTCACTACAGACCCCTGTCTGGACCATTTACAGATGCTTAAATTTGGGGTCCATTACATGTCCTGCCACTGATAGCCAGCCACCATTACCTTTGTTGTTTCAATTATGCCTTTACTGTTAAGCAACACACTGCCCCAACTGTTGGTGTGAAGGATGAGGATCTACAAACCCAACATCTGTTGGCAAATGTGCCACAGGATATCATACAGAACCTGTTTGCCTCCAATGCCCTACCGTATCTAATCTTGTATCCAGGCTAGAAGCAGCCTAACAGGGTAACAGCTTCAATTCTATTGCACAGTTTTCCCTAATACACTTATCCTTTTACTCTAATATTGGGATCACTTGCATATATCATCAACATCCACACAAATAAAGTTTCTTTTGATTCCAGCAACTATTTCTTGGTGAGTTATTATTATTATTATTATTATTATTATTATTATTTTTATTATTTGCTTGGACGAAGAGGAACATACTTACTTGGCATAAATGTGAAGCCAGAAATTGTTCATTTTGGCAATCATGCCAATTAACCTACAAGCAAACACAACATAAAACATACTCACACAGCACTCCAAATATCTGATGGCAAATTATAGCAGAGAAACAAAAAACAGTGGCAGACTGAACACAGGTTCAAAACACATTTCACAAGTCATTTCACACCAGTTGTATTAAACCACATTCAAGTGCAATTGTTGTAGTCTCACCTGCTTAAATGAACCTGACTATGAAAAAAGCACTAGGGTCATTTTCCCACCACAATTCATATTCATCCTGCATATTTTACAAGTTATATTGCAAGTATTTTAGTAAGGTCATATTTCTAGCAGTAACCACTTTGGATTGAAAGGGTTCATCTATTGGCCTCAAACATCAGTGATGCCATTTTGTTGCTGTTGATGTTAATTACCCCTACTGTAGACGTAGACCCTTTTTATCAAATGGTTTTTACAGGTTACATCTTCTTTATTAATTAACAGTATAACAGTATAGTATAAATGTGTATACTGCAGTTCTATTTTCAGGGAGCACCAAGGTTTATTAGTTTTATTATGTCATGTATTTATTTTATGTATTTATTTTTTGCATCAGAGTTTTAATAGAAATTAAAAAAAAACCAAACTAAATATTGCATGATATCCGGCAAAAGGAAGCCTGTTTTCTGTTGTTTTTGTTACATCCCTAACTTATGCCTGATCATTCATTTCAGATTCACTTCACAACACTAGACATATGAAATGAGCCGTGATTATCCTTTGACACAGACTGCTGCCAATGCAAATGCTGCTTATTCATATTGTGGTCATGGTGTAATTACTACTCTGTTTTTCTAATGACCTGCTATTTGCTATTTTGGTGCTAAGCCAAAAAGGACATGCAGTAATGGACTCTCCTCTCATATTCCTTTGATCTCATTTACACATTGCGCACAAGGACTCATCTTTCTTCAGCAGCATGGCCACTCCTAGTAAACTGAAAGAAACTGGTGTCAGAGGTGTTCCTCTGTAGTGAGTGTCATAATAATAAAAGAGTCGGGTGGCTGAGCACCTGAAAGTATATGAAGTAAAGACATGTATGACAGATTTCTTTTGACATATGGACAGATTTTGTCCTTGCTTGCTTTTTCAGTACTTTAACACCAACACACATATTGATATATTGCACGGCTGTTTTATTTTATTTTCAAAGACAATGTAGAGATCTTGTACTAGAGTGTGTAATATAAAATAAAAACAAGCAACTAAACAAAATATGTGTAATCACCTAAATGTAATTTTTTTCCCCCTTCTTTTCAGGTCTGACAAATGGAAGGTGGAATTTTGCAATGAACGGCATAAGGGGCAAGTTTTTGTGATTATCTTTCTAGGAATCCTATAACACAGTAAATCACATTCTCAGAAGAGTGCATCAACTGATCATACAGAAGAGTGAAGAGTGTAGTAGGCATGATTCTCAATAAGGACCTTCAGCAAAGTATGGAGCGTTTAATTTGTAGCAGGTAACTTCGCAAATGTTGTGGTTCTCCACCCTAGTTTTCTAGAATGTTCGTTTATTGACAAGTCTGCCTGACAGCAATTTGGAGGAGGTAGGACTCCAACATCTGCAACACCTTCTACTTAGAGGCATTTATTTATTTATCAATAAATGAAGATTGCTGAAGCTGGGAATTCCACAGACGGGAACAGTTTTGTTGTACACACCATTTTGAGAAATTTGCTGATTATTATGATGTTTTTGAAAACCCATTCAAGTCAGGCGGTGGCCCCAATCACTGTTGCCTTTACCTGGTGACGGTCGAATCTGAAGTGTTAAAATAAGCCTCTTCTGACTCATCTCCATGTACATCTTAAATGATAAAAACTTTTAAAGGGAGGACTCCCTGAGCAGGTATCTGGTGGAAGTGATTTTACAACAATCTGAATAAAATGGCAGAAGCTACAGGATGCAATTGCACTGATGACATGTTATCAATTGACTTTCCTTTCAATTCCACTGATGATTATGAAGATTTTCAATCAGTGACTGATGCTAGTAAGATCATCGTCCCATCCATTTATGCCCTGGTCTGCTGTGTGGGCATCATTGGTAATGCTATGGTTATATATGTTATCCTGAAGTATGCCAAAATGAAAACTGCCACAAATATCTATATTTTAAACCTGGCTATTGCTGATGAACTTTTCATGCTTAGCGTTCCGTTTCTTGCCACATCAGCTGTAGTGCGCCACTGGCCATTTGGCTCACTAATGTGTCGGTTGGTTCTGAGCGTGGATGGCATCAACATGTTTACCAGCATCTTTTGCTTGACTGTTCTCAGTGTGGACCGCTACATTGCAGTTGTGCACCCAATCAAGGCTGCACGTTACCGTCGCCCTACTGTCGCAAAGGTGGTTAATATATGTGTGTGGGGACTCTCGCTTCTTGTCATATTGCCCATCATCATCTTTGCGGACACTGTTCCAGCAGAGGATGGAGGAGTGGACTGCAACTTTCTATGGCCCAAGTCCTCATGGTCAGAAGCATTTGTGATATATACCTTCTTGCTGGGATTCCTGATACCTGTGGCAGCTATCTGCATGTGTTACTGTCTGATTGTGGTGCGTATGCGAGCAGTAGGGCTTAAAGCAGGCTGGATGCAGCGTCGGCGCTCTGAGAAGAAGATCACATGTATGGTGCTACTGGTAGTCACTGTCTTCGTGCTCTGCTGGATGCCCTTCTATATAGTACAACTCATTAGTGTATTTCATCGGCCACCAGACCCCATGGTAACACAGCTGTTTCTGATTCTAAGCTATGCTAACAGTGGAGCCAATCCCATCTTATATGGATTTGTGTCTGACAACTTCCGTCGGTCCTTCCAGCGGATTGTTTGCTTTCGATGGTTGGAGAATGGGCCAGATGCAGAGCAGGTTGACTACTATGCTGTAGCCCTCCGGCGGCAAACAACATGTGGACCCCAGGACTTCCCCAAAGAATGCTGCTTAACATCTGATGTGGTGTTTCACAATGGAACTTGTACCTCTCGAACCACCGCCTTGTAAATGTGGACAAACATAAAATGATTAAATTTGCTTTTAGGATGTGAATGGGAATAACAAATTTGATGTGCACTGGCTAGAATTAAAAAATGAAGAGTATGGTATGGGATAAAGGGTAAAGAAGTTGCAGGATCAATGTAATATAGAATTTCAATGAATGTGATAATAAGGACTGAGGGTGGTTTTATTGATGTGGGCAAGAGTTATTTCAGTAAAAGATGATTCATGTGGATAATCGTGTAGAATGTATCTCTTTTTGAAAAAAAAAAAAAAAAACAAGACATGCAAAACCCATTTGGACTAGCATGATAGACTGGTTTACATGTCATGTGTGTATATATAGGGGCAGAATGGTGGTGCTGTGGTTATCACTGCCACCTCACAGCGCTGTCATCCCCGTCTTGATCCCGACCCTGGCCTTCACCTGCATGGAGTTTGCATGTTCTTCCCATATTCTGGTTTTGTCCCACTTTCTAAAGACGTGCTTGTTAGATTAATTGGTATTTCCAAAGTGCCCTTAGTGTGTGAATATGTGTATGAGTGTATGTGCACTGCAATTAATTGTCCGTGCCCTGTACCCTGTGCTGCTGGCATAGCACCGGATCTACCGAAACCCTGACTAGGATAAGAGAATAAGACAGTTAACGAATGAAGGAACCATGTATATGGTATAAGTTTTATTTGATTTGGTGGGACTGTGTCAAATGTCACAATGTTTTTTGATTTTGGTTTTTTGACAACTGATTACAATTACATTGATCTAACACAACTAACACACAATTAAGTATGATTAATTAGCTATTCAGCCATAACAAAATAATTTCAAAGTAACCTGAACTTTTAAGTGAAGTTTTAAGTTGCTTAATTAGCATTAATTAACCAGTTAGTTAATTAATAAATTAATTAACTAATTAGTTAGTTAATTAGTTAATGTGCATATAAAATCAACTATATTGCTCACAAAAATAAGGTGATGATTCATAATGATATCCATTATATCCTACTTTTCGTGAGCAGTATATTTTATAATATTTTTCTGGAATTAATATTCATTTTACCAATTTAAATGTTTACACTGACTTGTTTCTAGTACTGTGTTGTTCGGGACAGAAATGTATTGCTTAAAGTCATTTCACTTTTCTCATTATGCCTATCATTTGGAATGAAGAAGATAACATTAGTCAATAAATAAAAGCATTTGCCATGGTGTTGGAAAATCGGGTCTATATTGTGCCTGCCAAGATTAAGAGTTTCTGTTATAAACACAGTCAAAACAAATCCATTTTCAAAATGTTCCCCAGACCAATAACAATGGTAAAGTCATTCTGTGTTTTTCTTTTATCACAACAACATTACAATAGAGTTGCTAGAGACCAATATTTTATTAATTCACCAAGAGAATTCAGGCTCACTTCAAATTAATAATTTCCTCATTACTCATTACAATGACCATCATTATCATTGATTATCATTATCATTAGCACCTATTGGTCTGTGTGTCTTTGATATACTTTGGAACTGACAGCTATAACATTTAACTCAGCTGTAGCTGGAAAAATTACCAGTTAACACTTATAACTGGAAGATTTGAGATTTATATCGCTGCTAAATAAATAGTAAGATAAATATGTGCTACAGAATGTTTTGCAGATAGCTTACATTTGTGTGTAAATTATCTTTCAACCTAAATACAACATCGTTAAATCACAGTTTCCATATCACTGATCATATCAGTGGCACAGCCTTAATAAATAACGGCCATTCTGATTATCAAAGGCAGCCAAAGCTGTTCAATCAGGTCAAGGAGCAGCTTGTGTCATAAAAATGTAACTAAATGTTAAATATGTCATATAAAATGATGATATCTGAATATATGATTATAATATATTGTAACAAAGCAGTTTATATTCATAAAGCTATGCATGGATATTCTCCTGAGATTAAAAACAAGGCACTGTGGTACTGCTTAAATGCATGAATCAGTCTTGTGAATACATGGATGAATGTCATGACCTTTTCTTCTAACACTTTAAGTTTTGACCTTAAGGCATTTCATGTGGCCAGATGTCACACTTTGTAAGTACCACTGGATGAAGGTCAGGTATGTTCATCAAACACTGTGCAGGAAATTATAGTCTGATTCTGTAAAATCTTTAGAATGGGAACATAAAAAAAATAAAAAGTAGACAAATAAATCAATAAAAAACATTATATAAACATTTTATATATAGTAAAATAAAGCTGATTACTTTTTTGTTTACCAAAGACAATGAAACACACTAATGAGCCAAAACATTACGACTACTAAAAGATCTAAAAGAAAGGTTGAAATATTATTTACTACAGGTCAGCCATAGTCATATTATATACAGTAGGCATACTTAGCAAAGTACACTAAATATATTTTAAATATTTAAAATTAACATGATTATTTATCAGCATCAGTGGCTATATTCGCGAGAAATCAAAGTTATATCAACTCACTAGTCATTGGCCAATTTAGACTGAACAGTCATCCTAATGCATGTCTTGAGAGGAAACCGGAGTACAGAGAGTGAAACCATGCAGACGTGGGGAGATCATGCAAATTACACACAGGCAGGGTCCAGGGTTGTGATTGAACCGGGGATCTGGAGTGATGCAACTGTGCTAACCACATGCAGCAAAGCTATTGGAGATAATGTAGTGTACTGTTAACTAAATGATCAAGACACTACAACGTTTCCCATACAATTATTTTTATTTCATATCAATGACTTTCACATACTCATTTTATTTATCTGACAGTGCAACACATTTCGTGATGCATTATAACATGAGCAGGTATTTCAAAGATAGCAGGGAATTCAGAATCATAAACAAACTCTGAACTATGTGACGTGAGGACATTTAACCTCGTGTTGCAAAGTCAATTTTTTCCTCCACTTTTTGCTTGTCATTCAGTCTGCTCATGCTGATATGTTTGTATTGTGTTGACATGCAATATATACAGCTTTTTAGCACAACAGGCTGCACATTGCTGTACTGCTACAGCTAATGTATCTGGCAAGGTAAAAGCTGTAATTGTTAAGTAGGTTAAATTTAAGGATAATAACCTTATTGAACAACAGAGCTATCAAACAACAAATATGTATGAAGTGCTTACCTGTAACTTGCTTTAACTGAACATATCATAGTTTGGAATGTATTAAACAATAAGCAAACAGGTGGCTCCCATAGTCAATGTCTTGGAAGTGGGAGAAATATGCACCTGAGCAGCTTTGACAGGGAACAACTTGTCATGTTTAGACAACCAGGTAAGAATAGTGGCAAATACCTACTTACCTTGAAATGTTTTTTTTTCAACATGTTATAAATATGAATATATTTGACTTGATTTGATATTTGTTGCTGCTGTGTTTTTGTTGGTTTTGTTACATTTGTTAATATGTAACAGTTGCTGATACAGTAAGCCAATAACGGCAAGAACATCTGGTGATCTAAAAGTATTTACACTGCTACTAGGCATACAGTTCAAATTTGTGAATGTTGTTTCCATTGTGAACTGAAAGCCACGCTAAAATGTGACATTACATTAAAAAATAAATGGCTGCTCTGTATGTATTTTGTTATAAAGCAAAAAAGACATTTTGTTGGTCTACAAATTAGACCGATCATCAGCAACAGAGTTCAAAGATCTGTAAGTGATGTCAGAGAAAATTACATTAAAGCATGTTGTTAAGAATCTTTTTGGTAATTACCCAAGCACCAAACTACAATTACTGACTTGGTAACATGCTTAAAGTACACAAAACCATGCAGTTCAACATGTCGCTAAAAATGTGTTTTCTGTGTTCACAACAATGGAAAAATGGTATCAGGGAAACATACATCTGTCACTGCTGGCTGAGTATTGTAATTCACGGACACAAGAGGCACCAGATGCTGAGTACAAATAAAAAATCAGCTGCAAACCATTTTAAGGTCAATACAATACAAACTAATACAATGTGTGTGCACCATTATGTGAACATAATGTGATTTAATATTATTCAATTAAATAAATGAATTAGAATTAATGTTGTGTTCTGCTTGTCTATCACAAGCTGATTCAATATTTTTTCAGGAAGCAAAATTTTTGTTGTCCAAAGATATGGTAAACTTTGTGGCAA
Source organism: Parotocinclus haroldoi (assembly GCA_034779995.1). Classification (NCBI taxonomy): domain Eukaryota; kingdom Metazoa; phylum Chordata; class Actinopteri; order Siluriformes; family Loricariidae; genus Parotocinclus; species Parotocinclus haroldoi. The sequence goes on along the minus strand of JAUZST010034482.1, from coordinate 26,525 downwards.
ACCGGATTGCTTGATAAGTCTTATGGGTTGTGCAAATCAGCTGTACTACCCTTTAAAATAGCTACAGCAAGATTTAAATAAAGTGTATGCTTGCTTAGAAGGAAAAGACTGTATAAATGAAACCTATGATTGAGTAATTTGGAGTGAATTGCCTCCAAATGTGTTCATGTAACTGTTGTATAAAAATGACCATGTGGACTGTGAAGGTGGACCTAGTGTCTATATCGCTTCATCAAATGAACATGTAGGGGGTAAATAGACTGGGGTATAAACAAGCCACCGAGTCAGATCAATGCTATAAAGGTAAGCAAAGACCTGTGGGTTTTTCTACATGTAGCATTTAGCTTCTTCCCACATCTGTAGGCAGTCCAAGCAGTTTACTTGGCAGTGACATTCACTATAGGTTAAATAACAAGATAGATGTGAACAGCTCCTACTTGATGCCAGCCCTGCTAACAATAAATAGACCAGCAAAAGAGACTGAAAAGAGATTGAAAAAAAAACCTGAATGGTAGTCCATTCTATTACAAACCACTCAGTGAAAGCTAGTATTTCCATTCCCACAGCAATGATTATTTTAGAGGCCAGTAATCATCAGTGTAAGGAGAACATAAGCAACAAATCAAGAAATACACCACAACAATGAAGAATCCTGATTTTCCACGAGTGAGGGTGGAAATCCAAAAGGCATGGTGGGCAGTAACATCTAAAACTAACATGTTAGCTAAGTGTTTGCAGAACCTATACCTCTTTTGACCCAAATCCAATTATACTAGCACACAAGTTTTGGTGTTTATGATTTATGACAATTATGGTAATTGGCTACTGTGAGATATTTTACCTCTAAAATCACACAAAAGAAACACAAACAACAGTGCTTTTTGATTATGTACTTGTACTATCTAACACTTCACATAATCCAGAACCACCCACTTCAGCAAGATTAGTGTGCCTCGATATTCGCAAATTAAGGACCGACCTGTTAATATAATATATAGTCCCATTTATTGTTGTTTTTATGTATAAATAATATAGCCTCCCTACTTCGCGGACCACCTGTGATAAACGAAAATCCGCGAAGTGGGGAGGCTATATTTATTTAAGTATTTATACACTATTTTAAGTCTTAAAAAACCCTTCCACACACTTTTACACTACATAAACGTTTCCCATTCTCTTAATAACTACAACGCAGCGTAAAAAATGGCGGAGGCAACACAGTGTTCCGGAAAACAGGCTTTAATATTCAAAATCGGCAGCCAGAAATCGGAATCACGGACAGTCCGGGAAAACTCGGCAGACAGGATCAAAGGGTTCGGCGAGAAGCAAAAAACGAGAGGCGGAAAATAGGTCGGCAACGGTAAGTACAGCGATAATAGAAAAGCAGTGGCGCTTAAAACTCAGGGAAAAACCAAGAGACTGAGAGTAGAGCGTGGCTGTGACAGTAACCATTCCCACACTGTTCTGTGCATGTATTGTAACTTTATACAGTACTGTATGCAGTATTAAAACACTCCTTCGTAAAAGTTCATAAATTACAGTGTACAGTACGGCACTGTAAAATGTTTTGAACTCTTTAACCTCCGTACGTACATACGTACAGTGATTTTTAAATTTTACACAAAATGTTTTACAGTAAACTACTTACATAGTTTAAAAAAATTGACATGGGTAATCACCATTGAAGAAGATACGAGCTTATGTATACGTTAACTATACCACACGTACTAAGCATGCGTTCCGCAAAAGTCTGCCATATTTTTTTTCTATCAATATTTTTTGAAAATCCGCAATATATATTTTTCATTTTGAAAACCCGATGCACCGAGGCCACGAAAGGTGTGGAAGTGGCAAGAGACATTTTGTGTGTGTGTGTGTGTGTGTGTGTGTGTGTGTGTATTTCACTGCAGTTCACTTAGTCAGTTAACTAAAAAAAAAAACAATCTTGAGACATTGTTCAATGTTCACATGTGGTCCTTTATTTTATGAGAATAATGTTTAATGGGGAGTTTACCATGTGTTCCATTGTTTTAAATAAAACTAAAAGGGAAACCAATTTTTGCTTATTGGAAAACACAAATCAAACCCACATGTTGCAGTCTCTATTTAGGCTTTCAATTATGACAAAGTGAGACAATGCATATTCCACAATTTAGATCAAATCCAGTTTAGTTTAGCTACATTTAAGATCAGAAAATTCACTGTTCATATTTTATTGAACAATGCAGACAATGCACTTCAACATTTAACTCTTATTAATCTTTTTTTCTGCTCATATATATCCTTTGAATGCTGCAGATCTCTCTGTGAGCTACCAAACAAGTTTTGTTGTTCAGCTACAATGACAATAAAATAATTATTTTACCTCTTCCATATTACCTATACACAGTGTCTCAAAAATAAGTAAGCACCCATATAAAATGAAAACGGTTTGGCATATGGTGAACCAATTTTAGGCAAAAGTTGTAGGTGAATGTGGAAATGTGGCCAACCTGGTAGCCATCTTGATCTTGAATGGCACCATCTTATATAGTTTTTTTTTTTTTCAAATGTGAAGGTATCCGTGAGTTGCATCCAACTGGTAGACAATGTCACCAGAAAAGCAATGGTGTGCTTCATGTTAACCTAACTTTATTAATTTCATGTTCTAATTCTTCTGTACAGGTAATGTGAAGGATGGTGTTCTCCCAATCTCTGCATTCCAACCAATTTCAACCAATGCCACCTGAACAGGCCTTCCATTATCTGCAGTGCAGCTGTCAAAATACACCGAAACAGATTGTATTGCCAATAAACTGAAAGCCAGACAACCAGAAACCACAGATTTAGCAACAGCTACCACTGTTCTGGCCTTATTCAGCAAGAGCCCACACTTGCCATCTCGTCATTTACTACCCATAAAGGACACCCTTACAAATTTCAGATTCTAAAACACCTGACCCTGTGATGTTCGAATATGCAGACTGGGTGGTACACCAGCTTCAGCTTCTCCCTGTCAGGTGATGTTCCACAGTGAAGCAAATTTTAAGCAAATAACACAGTTGCTTCACTTAAAGTTATGGTATGGCGTGGTGTAGAGTGTAACTGAATTTTGGGACATTTTAATGAATCAGTGTGTCCTTCATTGATGTCAAAGGATGGAAAAGTTCCTGATATCTTTCACTAAGATGGTTTCCTGCCTTGTTACATACATGTTGTTTGAGTCTGCCTTTATGTGTCGTTTCCCCAAAAGTGGATTAGTTATAGGGTCCAATCAAGTGGCCACCACATTCTCATTATGTAACCCCTTTGGGTTTTTATCTGTGGAGTCATCTCAAGGCACTTATTTGCTTTTTTTGTATTAAAGTACAAAACTACTGATGCTTGTGCTAGCTTTCAGCCAGACACTTATTGTACAGTACATGAGAAATGGGAGGAAAGGATACTCTAAATACTCAAACACGGAACATAGAATATCAGACATATTCTCTAGACATTATGGTCAATTTGATAGTTTCACAAAATTTGAACATCAGAACGAATAAAGTTAGCATGAATCACACCATCTGTTTTTTTTCTGGTGAAGCTCTCCACCAGCCTGATGTGACACACATATACCTTCCAGTTTAAAAAACGTAAGTTGAATTCAAGATGGCAGCATTCCACCCAGTTAAAATAAACCATTAGTAAGCATTTTAACATAAGACATAAACCTGTTGTGATCTGCACATAAAAAGTGATCTACAAAAACTCAGTGCTCAAGCTGCTTTATACAAGGCTGTGGTATGGCTGAGCAAGGTTAATTAATAATTGAACAGATATTGCCTTAGGTCTTTAAATCATGTAAGTTAAATATATTTAAGGGTCATACAATGTACTTTTTTCTTAGGGGCACACATACATTGCTGCAATACATAGTGTAGGCTACCAGGTACAACGCATACGTTGGTACACTGTTATTTTGTCTTGATGTAAGTGTGCTACTTACTGAAAATTCCTCCCGCTACAACTTGCCAAATTGTGCCTTAATGCACTGAAATAAATAACTGCTCCTAAGTGAGTTAATGGAGGTGGAAAAGCATGTATGCTTCATGTCATTCATGTTTTAGTCATTACTCTACGCTGTGTTTTAAGTCACTCTGAAAAGGATTTCAGTCATTTTCAGCTACATATATTTCTCAATTATGGAGAGTGTGTGTGAGGACATATGAGGACATAACAGCAGCATAAGATGTCTGATTCCAAAAGACAGGATAGAGCTGCAAATGAATGCACAAATGTGGTTTTAATAAAAACCACATGACAAATAACTGAAATGTTCTGTCTTGCTTTGCATCTCTGCAGTCTTTCAAAATGTGTGATATGGTAAGAATACAAAATGGATCCATCTTGTCCAGCGGTTATGCAAGAGAACGTAAAGTCAGAACAGTGCATAAAGTTCTAATGTTAAAGTGTTGTTAAAACAAATGTGAAATTATTGATAGCAAAACAGAACATCCATAAAACAAAATACCTAGTTCTTCCCCACCCAGTAAATCTAGCAAATATGTTGACTTACTAAGGGGTAATTTCTTATGTATGAATCAATCATTTTGTTTCAAATACAGTAGCTTATGTGAATTGCAGCTATTTGGTTACTATGCTTTTGTATGTTATTGCCTACTGCAGTGCATATAATATGAACACATATAAAACATTTACTGCAGCATATTGTAACACATACAAGGTGTAGATGTTTGATAAATTCTTTCCAGGATCTCCTCTCTTAAGCTCAACCAACTGTACCTGCTTGTCACGTGGTTTACCATGTTAGTAAGCTGTGCGCTCATTAATGTTTTTGTTAAAATGGAACTTAAGGTTGTATCCTTCTTAGACATATGCCATTTTAGTATGAGGTCAGACAATGGGGCTACTACAATAAGGGTGTAGAAGGAAAGATACTAGTGGTGCTCCAGGACTCATATGCATTACTAACCCTATATTCTAAAAATTATTTCTTTTTAACACTTTATTCTGTCAGGAATAAACTTTCAAAAACAGATTCAGAAAACTTTATTCATCCCCTAGGAGCAATTGAAGAACATTAATTGACAAAAACAAACTCACCTAAAGGAGTTGATGAAATGGACTGAAATTGTATGTGTAAATGTTGATGATATATGGAAGTGATGGCAATATTAGAGCAAAAGGATACATGTAATGGGGGAAACTGTACAATAGAATGGAAGATATCTCCTTGTTTGCATTTTGCAGTAATTTATATTGGTTGCTTTATCTTTTTATGTCAATAAGTATTTAAATCTTGAAAACAGACAATTTAATGCACTGTAAATAAATAATTAATTAAGGATATCTACATGCATAACAGATATGGACAGGACAGATATGGTCTGTCTCCATATCACATATTTTAAAAAGGCAGGAAGAATGCTGAGTGAAGTGAAAACCAACGAAATCTGGGATTGTGGGACTGTAGTAGTCTAGTGGTTTATGTACTGGACTCTAGACCTGATGGTCCAGGGTTTACATTCCACTGCCAAGCCGCTACATTTAGGTCCTTAAGCAAGGCCCTTAACCCACAACTGCTTGAATTGTAAGACTGTATCAGCTGTAAGTCGCTCTGGATAAGGGCGTCTGCTAAAGGCTGTAAATGTATTCTGTATAACCAATTCTATTTCCACTGTTTTCTATGTATATTTTACATGTGTATTCTTTATGTTATTGAGCAGTGGCTATGGCTGAAATAACACTAATTAGAAGGGGTGTCTACAAACATATTTGCATAAAAACAGAAAGTAAATAGTGTAACACATCACATCCATATGCAATATCACATTCGGCTAAGAGGTTGATGTATTTTGCATTCTGACAAAAACCTGTCGAATTTATAGAAACATTACACAATTTTTTGCTTAATTGCTGAACATCTGACTTAATGATTACACACAGGCACAATCTGACTGTAATGAATAACACGGACACTTTTTTTCAGCATTTTTCAGATATGGATGAAACTAATACGATTACAATATGACTTTGATTGACAAGAAAATAACCTTGTTAAACATGACTGATTATTGATTAGGTCTTTGGAAGTAATTAGGATTGCATGCTGTACATTACATTATTTACTTATAGAACTGAAGAACTGAATACAGAGCTATTCCAAGATTTATGGAATTTACAGAATGTCTCTGAGATCTACCACTTGTTAAAGGGCTATAACTGTTAGTCTCTAATGTGGTGTAAAATGGAAATACCATAAGCAAATCTCCAGAAGATTTATCCTGCAAGTGGTACGGGCCTAAAACTGGAAATGTCTAAACATGCCTAGAGGCACAGCAGAGAGAATCAGGATATGTTTTGTTATGTAAACAGTAAGTGGTGACTAAATGAACAGAGGTGTAGAAGAAGCTAAACATTGCATTGCCTTCTCAACACTACAATCAACTATCTACAATCAATATTTGGAGGACTTTCAGATTGCTTGGAGTAACAGCATGGCAGAGTATAAACATGCCCTTACTAAAGCTAAATCTGTGAATTTTGCGTATATTATGAAGACTTCCAGTGTGCTGTCTAATTATAGAAAGATTTGTATTCTCGCTTTTACCATCAGCCACACCAAAATGATATTTATAAAACATTTCAGTCAGGATTTAGACCTTATCATACTATTGAAAACAGCAGTAGTTAGAGAACGGGATGATCTATTCATGTTCTCTCACAATAGGTGCATCTTTTTTCTTGTTCAATTAGGTCTGTGTGGCATTAGGTTACGATAGGTCATAAGAGATTGGCAAGTTCTCAAGTTACACAATCTGTGTAATATATATTTGTAAATATGGTACTAGTTTCCATTGCTATGCAGATGGCTTGCAGTTGTACATTGGCAAACCAAATATTTAAACAAAACCAAGCCTAACATCCTTAACGGACAAGTCCTGGGAACTCAGGGACATATATTATTATGCTGATCTGGGATGTTGTGTTCTTGTCTTCTTGCCTCTCACATGCAATCACTCAGGTTTGCTAGTAGCTGGGAGGCAGGATGATGATGCCTCATGTGCTCCACTTTGGCTACGTTACCTTCTGGTTCTCTGCTTTTTAGCTATGTTGTCATGTTTTTATTTTTATAGATTAAAATCTTCATTTAAAACAGACATATTAGTAAAGTAGCCAATTACTAGTGTTTATTTATTATGCATTCATGTGCAATACTCCAACATGAATTATCACAGCTGTTTAGTCAAGTTTTACAATACAGTTTTTAGTAGTTTGTTTAGTTGCAAAAATGCTTATATCTTTTCGACACTGATTAAATTATATTATTCCTAGGTCAATGATTTTTAGTATTTCAGTCTAATGGGTTTAATAGCTTAATTGTGTGGTCATTAAACTACTTTTGTGTGTATGTTTGGATTACTGACCTTTTGGAAGATCCGACTATGACATCTTGGGAGAAGCAGCCAGATTTTCATTTAAAATGTCCTGGAGTTTAATACAGTTCATGATGTCATGTAGCCTAACATGGTTCCCAGGGTCTTTAAAACACTAAACAGCCCTACAGCATCACACTCCCACATTTGTGGTTAGATAAAAGAAACGACTTTCTTGTGGCATGCCTTTCATATAGTTAGTTGGGCTGAAAGTGGTGACTAATTGTATATTTAGAGATCCAAACATCATACCTAGAAGTAGCCATAGCATGGATGATTGTTTTTAATCACATTGCTAATTGAAGAACAGTTAAGTATATATGAGAATGTTTACAAACTTTTAAGTTGTTTTCATTCAAGTTCATAAATCTCTTCCATTCAGATTGAGATTATGTCAATTTGTGCAGTTTTACGAAGTGTGGAGCTGACTGTTGGGATTTTTTTTGTTGGAGTTTCCAATGTTAGCCCAAAAAACAGACAAAAGTCAGACATTGTGACTAAATGTGCAACAGCAATGTTAATGGCATATGCATTATTAAAATGTTATCTCTAACAGATAACTACATTTCTATGCAGTTTAAACACAAACATGGTTGTGAACCATATTATCAGTTTAATCCCAACATTCAAGATGGTCAGCAAGCCAAAATAATGAAGTCAGTACATAGAGGTGATCCCAGAGAAGGTCTCAGATGTTGGAAGATTGGAAATTTGACATACTAAAAACAAAAGCAAGAGTTATTACAATGCATTCCACTACGCATGTATTAATATGCATATAACACCAGCTACATTCAATAGGGGTAAATCTGAACATGTTTTGTGCAATGTGATTATGTGTTTAATATGTCACAATGCACAAGATGTCTCTCCACTCACACAGGCACACTATACCATCTGACAGGAAATCGAAAAGCAGTCTGCACTCTTTCAGTCAAGCACCTCTTTCGGACTACAGGGCAGCTACAGAATATAGATTTACTGATGGATTTTACCTTTGTAATTTATACGATATACCACGTCTGTCATTCCTATGTTTTAATTAAGTCCTTAGGAACTAGACAAGCTGTGCTTAATGAATAGCCTGTGGACTAAATAATTTTGATACATATTTAAGCAGTGCTGAAAACTAGCAACCAATGTATTGCATTACTTTTCCAAAATTAGGTAAATGTCATTCTGTAGTAAATATCACCTGTACATTGTATGTCATATTTTGTTATGTATTGCTCGTTAAGATTTCAAACACATCCCCAAAGCATTGAGTGTAAAAATAATGTGATACAGCCTGAGAAAGCGAATGTCTAGAGTTTAGAAACACATCTAAGGGAAGAACACAACAAAAATGTATATGTAAATATTTATGACAAGACTGCATTTAGAAAAACAGTGTTCTGTTCTGTTACACAACAAAGAAGATATGTAATTTAAGCACTTTATACTCTGTTTTGTTGACTTGAATCAACTGTTAAAGATGTGTGCTTTAGGTATGGACATCACTACTATAAGGAATGCATCATGGGGAGAAATCATTTGTGTATCTGCAAAGAAGCAGTAGGACATCACTTAAAATACAACAGAAACTGAATATTAAATGGGCATTCTACAACATTTTTCAATTCTAAAGCATATTTTGTTTTGAATCCCCAAATTTTTGTGAGCAGTACAGAATCATTAGAAGAATCACGCTTTAATGACTAGACCTGCGATTGGTCAACACAAAACCCTTACAATATATACAGAAAAAAACGACTTAGCTGTAGAATCATATTGTTTATCTTATTCTAATGACAAATTAATCATAACTGACCTGTTTAGACAGTTTTGTGCATGCATGTAAACATAACATCGCATGTGACCTTCAACACAAATTAACTGCTCGTTTGGATTCCATGATAATTAGTTCCATCGTCCAACAAGTGGATTCATAATGTGGTTGTTGTCGTAACTTGATTCTCTAAACACTGCCACAGAGTAATAACTGATAAATATGGCTGACACAGTGATATCCATTGAAACAGACTTTGTTCCTCTTTGGAGTTTAGATTGAAAACCCCTCCATCACATCTGGCTGCTCAGATTTGTTGAAACAAGCAGTGAAGCAGTGAAGTGCAACATTGTCAAAGTAAATGATAAAAAAAAAACTGCTACAAATGTGTGATTTCTCTGGGGCATCTGTGTGTACAATACTTTGTTTTTCAAAAATAATGACGTAAATAGGTGAAATTCTCTGTTCCTTACATTGATTAAGCAGTCACTCCACAGTCAAGGATATCAGGTTAAACAACGAGAGAACAACTTTTCTTGTTTCATAAAGTACAGCAGAGTAACAGTGTTAGGGAATTTCCTATTACCCCAATGTTCTGTGTTGTATCCCTGATAGATTTATATTCCATATAAATATCCACAAACAATTCGTTGTTAAACAGGTAACTCTTATTCCTTTGGCCCATCATTTTGGTAACAGTTTCATAACTTTGTAGATGTTCATCCCAAGCTGTGGCAATATTTGTTTACACCTTGGCTCCACTACCGCTTGCCATATCCGCAGCTGCTTTGTCACCAGCACCAGCAATCCAGTGGTAACACTCAGTGGCATTCTTGCTTTGTGGCTTAGAGGTGCATTGAGTACAATAGACAATACCCAGTGCTACCATCACCACAATGAAGATGCATATTGGGACCAACAATCCAACTAGCAACCAGCTGTTGCTCTGAGTCTGCTCATTGCTGTTGTCTTCCTTTTTATTCCGAACTGTTGTGAGTAACTGGGTATTAGCTAATTCCAGGTCATAAGTGGTTAATTCAAAGTAATTGGTGTCAGTGTAAAGATCACTGTAATAAGAGCTATCTTCTTCAGGGATAACTGAAGGGCTTTGTGCAGTTTCTTCTTTGTTAATCTCCTTTGGGGTAGGACTAAACCACATCCATTGCCAAGCACCACCTGCTACTGTAGTAGTGGGGATCACATTAAATTCTGTGGTACTGTCATCCTCATAATTGTCAGCAAGTTCTATTAAAGTAGTGGAAGTGGTGGTTTCTACAACTGAATGCGAATCTAAATCATCTGATTCATTGCTTTTCATGTTAGGATATATTTCAGTTGGTGTTGTGGTCTCACCGTCCTCCTGGGTAGCCATAGTGAGCCACAGGTCTGTGGGAATCATCTGCACATTAGGGGGTTCGGTAAGCCAATCCAGAGACTCTGTGTCCTCCGGCATATTTCTCACAGGGCTTTGGGATTTCGTCATATGGTTGGTAAGATGTGTAGTCAAGAGAGATGATTTGGTTACTGTGCTAGACTGCTGGTCCTCAGTATTTGGTCTACATGAATAGCTGTTCATTTGTAGTTCATAACCCTCTTCACAGTAGCATTCAAACCCGCCATTGTAATTAATACACATCTGTTCACATGTTCCTTGAATTTGACATTCATCAATATCATGGCAGCGAGTTGGATCCTCTGGTACAAATGCAAAGCCAAGGTGGCAGTGACAAATGTGAGAACCCATAACATTCTCACAAGCATGTTCACATGGAGACTCTATACACTCATCTACATCCTCGCAAGTCCCCTCCTCATCCAGTCTATAGCCATCACGGCAGTGGCAATCAAAGGTGCCTGGCGCATTTACACAGATATGTTCACATGGGCTCTGCAAGCATTCATCAACATCCAGACAGCCCTGTTCATCTGGTGACAGCATGTAGCCCTCAGGGCAAGCACAGCGATAACTGCCCATCACAGCCAAACACTCAAATTCACAAGGAGAATCTTGACATGGGTCGATATGAATACAGGTAGCTCCATCTTCAGCCAGGATAAAGCCTTCATTACAGTCACAGTAGAAATGTTTTCCATCATCTATGCAGTGGTGATCGCAGCCACCATTATCTTTATCACACCAGCTTGTCTTGGTGGCATCAGTGCAAAAAGGAGCATCTCTGTTCCAATCCACAGTTTCATCCTCTCTTTGTGTACATAGTACTGTCTGGTCACCACCAGTAAGGCATGGCACAGTAGCAACAGAACCAAATGGGATATGGGTCAAGAAGGAGGTTACTAGATGAAACGGGGTAGTATAAAGTGTATTCCCAAATCCTTCATTTGCAATAGCTTGGCACATGCCCGGGAATGTGTACCTGCACAAGTATCCATCCACGGAAACTGAGCACGGTCCATCCTTCCACTTGAAATTGTCCTGCCATTTCTGAGGAGCTGTACTATAACCTATGCCAGTGCAGCGTGGAACTGAACAGGCATTTTGAGAGTCTGCTTGCAGCCAGTTAGTATATTCAGTATCATGTTCTCCAGTAATCCATGAAAAGCCCCGCATAGGTCGGCTATTGGAGCACTTGCGGGGTTGCCTCTGCAAACCAATCCATACAAATATACTGCCATCTTTCCTTAGGTCCATGTTAGAAAAGAGAGCTTCCACCATATCAGCCTCCTCTGGACTCTTGATGGTGACAAGGTTGCCACCCTGGCTCTTGCAGCTGCGCCAAGCATCGAGGAAAATCTTACGTTGCAGGTAGATCACTAAACAGCTGTTGTCATTGCACAAGACATCGTGATCCTTCAGCTCCTGAGTCTGCACACTATAGAGAGACAGCAAAACAGATAGCACAGTCACACAGGACACAGGAGAGCCCATTCTTTGACAGTCCTCACTCACTCTGTTTTTTCCCCAGGTAGTCTCTTTTTATTTTGTTCTGTTTTTTTTTCTTAAACTTTCCAAATCTAATCTATGTCTTCTCAATTCCACTTCATCTAAACCTTATCTACTTTGTCTCTACTCACAGCCCTTCCCTGTCTTTCCACTCCGTTAGGGGTTTGTTTCTAGACTGAATGCATGCAGACCGTCACATAACTTTCTAGAGAGGAGGAGAATCGGGAGGCAGGAGCAATGGAAGGTTTGCAAAAAAAATACACAAATGTTTTCCGAGGTGGGAGGGATGGGGGAGGGATATGTGTGTGTGTGTGTGTGTGTGTGTGTGTGTGTGTGTATTTTGGAAAAACTGGGGGAGGTGAAGCAGTCTACCCCTTTCTCAGAGCGTGCCGTATGGTTCTCATAAGTATGCTTATGGAAATAGTTTGGGATCCTGCCACAACTGTCTTCCCTCCACCCATACAGCTATCCTGCCTTACAGAGTCCTCAACATAGCTATACTTATTTTACTTTCCATATTTTAATGGCAAATAAAGAACAATGTTGGTGCAAAAGAAGCATCACTATTTCAGGACTCAATGATGTCTTTGTAATAAGACGGATCAATGTTAATAAACATTAATTCATAACAATAATGTCCAAAAGTTGTGAGAAATGCACTACCTGCCAAAGGTTTGATTCTCTGTTCTCTTTATTAGTGACCAAATGCCCTGACAATATAGGAAAAGTTTAACAGTAAATATAAGAAAACTAAGTAGAAGAATGTTTACTGATTTACATGCCTGGTGCGCTTATCTGGTCTGATTTTCCATTGATACTGTCCTACATGGTACAATTCAAGGAACCAGTGACCTGGTGTAAAATCCCAACTTGTCAATTCTGGTACTTAAAGCTGTAGCGTACCAGGTTAGAAGGTGAGCTCCATAACCACTGTGCCACCACAGTCCCTAAGTAATGTACAAGTAAGGGTATAAATAAGGCTTATAAATAGAAAATGCTATGTAAGCCATAAAGCTATACATTAATAGAAATATTCAACTACACTGGTATTATGTGTTTGTTAGTGTGTGGGTGGGGGTTGTGCACTATATCCTTTTGCTTTTTATGAACTTCCTTTAAAGCTAATAAATGTGCAGATATAACAGATACTATTTACATGGATAAAAACTTTTATTACCCATGAAGCCAAATTGCCTTCAGTCCCAAGGATGAAAATGGGCTCCAGATTTGTTTAGAAAACAAAGACCCCATTATACAAAAAACGCAGAAATACAAGTGAACTATGAGGAGCTGGTGATAGAAGAGTATGCGTTATTTTTGAATATTTCTGTCAGACCCGAATAGGTTCCATTTAGATTTAAAAAATGTTAAAATACATTAAAGAACATTTGGCAATAGCTAGTCAACCTGTAGGCTACTGGGAAGAGGAGGGTCACTTCACAAGCTCTGTTTGCTCGGAGGTAAGAGCCAGCTACTGAAATCAGCAGTTCCTGTGAATCTGGGTTCGAAACCCATGCAGGGTTTATAACCAGGAGATTGGTTGATGCGGTGATGGAAACCAATTACTGGTCCACTATCAAGGGTGGACCTCTGCCTGCACCCAGTGAATTCCAAGTTATTCTCCATATATTTAATGAATTGATCATCAGTATTATAAATGGCATTGTGGATTGTCGAACAGTAATTTTGTGAATTAACTGAAGAAAAATTTTTCACCAGCAATTTTCTATTTTCACCAGTACACTAGATGCAATGTGATGGTTTTGTGTAGTGTAATCAGACATGCTGGTAAAATCAGAGTGAGACATATGTGCCAGACATAAAAAAGTCATTTTAACCTAAACAATGCTGCTTGGTTCAAATAGAATAGCATATTATTTGTATTGTGGTTCTGTGCTTATTCTGGTAAGTTACCACATATGGAAGTCATACAGTTTTGATGGGTCTAAGATTTGTGAAGACTTTTTAGCTTTTAATAAACTAAGTATAAATTGCAACAGTATAAATTACAAGCATAAACCAAAGGATTATACAGTCTGAAACTCTGAAACTGAAACTCCCTCTATTTGGTGTGCAGAAACTATATTTTATAGACCAGATATATAGACTCTCTATAGTAATGTGTACCAGAACAAAGAAATTCTTAACATATTTTTAGAAATCATCATAGATTCAAATGGACAACCTTGATTATGGAATCGGGTGTTAAATGGTGAAGGGAAGAAATGTTGAACAATAAAATGAGAAATTGCTTATGAAACATTATTATACTTCTCACAAGGATAAGGGGATATTTCAAAACGAAATATCCCATAATTAAATATCCTATAGTTTTAATGAGCATTGTATTACATTTAAAGTACATTACATCTAGGCTGAATTAGGCTTCATTACAGACAATAATGCTTTTAAAAAGGGAAAGTGAAAACTGTTATTATAGTTGCCCAGTACATTTCAAGTACTTGTTTTATTTTTTACTTGCTCTTGTATATTTGAAGATAGAGCTTTATTTCCACTGTCATCGTTAATTCCAAACATCCAAAATCGTTTGGATTCATCTGTCTAAAACTCATATCATCTTAAATCCAAATCAGCTGCACACGTTTTTCACAAGGCCCAATCTCACAAATTACACACATACATAAACTGAGAAAAGCTCACATTCAAATGACATGCTTTGTATTGAGTGAGAAAATATACCATATTTCTATCTAAGTAAAAGACATATGTGTGATTCTCCATCATCTTACCTGTAATGAATACAGAACTGAATATGATTTTAGTGCAGAAAACTTGTTTAATGTAACATTCAATATTGCTTTCCAAACTTCAATATATGTATCAAATGTTCGTACAAAAAACTGGTTACAAATGAAATTTTCTGTAAAACACAAGTTGATTTTATTGTGAAGAGTAGTCCACCGTATAAAGTAAAATACCATATACAACCTGAGGTATTACAATCAATGTGATGTAATTGTGTATGTACAGTATACAACGAAAACAGCTATTTGCATATTATATTATACAATTAATCCCGTTTTAGCAGTGTGTTTATAGATGGTTTGTACTTCCTTTGTATACTCTGATGAAACCTGGACGCATTCCAGATTATTGGAACAACTATTAATAAGTCCCGGGTTGCATAATGTAGTGTGATTCTGGCACACAGGATATATCGTGAGAAATGCAGAATAAAGTTTGGGTTGTAAGTATATTAAATAAAACCCTATGGGCTATGTATTCGGAGAACCATGTCACATTAAATACATCGAACAAGTTACGTATGCATAGTGGCCACTGCAGAAAATACTTTTAGACTGCAATAAAATTCACAAACACAATATCCACTGCCTTAGGCTTGCCGTGAAATACAGTGGCCTTCATGATATGCACTTTACTGCATTTGATATCTGGATAAAGTGTCATTATTAGCATTTGCATCAAAGTGTTTTCTTTCTTGTGGGTAAATTAATAGCATACAATTACATGATTGCCCCATTTTGCACAATTAAGGCTTTTACTTTTGCTCCACGCTTAACTGTTTTTTCCATATGTGCCATGATGTCACCAGTAGGCATCATTAATTCAATTACATGACCCTCTCAAATAAATGTTTTGATTGCAGGCAAGCGAAAAACTAAAAACTTTCCTGAACTTTCCAGATGGTTGTCTGAATTAACCCATATCAATCATCAGCAGTTTTCATGAGCGGCATTTGCTCTGCATGAGTGTCTTCTAAAACTGGTTTTTAAAATAAAATTATATTAGCTGAAAACAAGCTATTCTTTGTGAAATGTTCATAAACCTTTTGACTGTAACCTGCTGAGTAAGACACCTAGCAGAAAAATGTGGAGGTCATGGCCACATTGATTCCTCTTTACAATTAAATATTGATTAGACAATCAATCTGTATATGCAAGCTGTTTAAATGGCAGAAGGATTGCCTATTTGGATGTGATTTGAAAACGTTAATGCGGTGCTATTTGATCCTAACTGTCTTTCTATGAATACATTTGAGAAATATTAACGTTGACAAGTCAAATAACATGCTTAGTGAAAAAGTTGGCTTAATATGAATTAGAATTAGGTTAGGATTCTCCAGTTTAATGTCTTTTTACATTACATTAAATACATTTTTTAAAGATGTTTTAGATGTTGCACCAACATCAATGCATCTTGTGTATGCTCTCCTATATTCCTGTAATGCATTCACATACATTTCAGCTAGTAGAATCACTGATGAGCATAGTCATATATACAGGTTTTAGCCGGTATTTAGCTATGGTTTTATCATGTTAGTCGAGTGCCGAGTAAGTGGCAGAGCAGCGAATCCGAAATCTTTCAAAACATTAGTCAAGGACCAAAGTCTTATAGACGTTTAAGTGCTAAGGTGCCACTGCATCTATTGTTTTATCACTTCATGCAATTATATACACCTGGATAAATGCTTATATTTAATGGGTTTATTGCCATGTCAGTGAATTACATTAGCTCACTCTACCATTTCCAGATTTCAAATTCTATTTCAGCAATCAAATCAATCTCTAACATCCCTTGTGTTCCTTTTAATACAGTACAAATGATTTTTTTTAATGGCTTAGAATCAGTAAATGCGTCGCATCAAGTTTAAAGTGTTTTGAATCATGATTTCATTGTTTGTCATTATTAAAAACTTCCTCCACTTAGCCTAAAAGGAACCTTTGCGGCAAATGTCAGAGCATGTATATAGTGCAACATCAATAATGAATTCAAACTGTTAGAAAGCTAAAATAGCTCAGTTACTATCCTTACTATTCGGATTACAAAATTTCCACAAATACCCCAATCCAAAATCTGATGATAGACAGCACTCCTCCAGGCAATCAGAGATCAACTGACTGTAACTAACTCTATAACGGTTTTCAATTCTAATCTTCAAATGCTTGACACCTATCATATACCCCAGTTAGTGGAAGAGCAATCTTTAGGCCCTCAAACTTGACATATTGTTTCACAATGTCTTGCAATAAAAATTCTGGGGTGGATTTCCCAAATGCAGTGTGACTATAAATACATTATAAACTCAAAAAGGCAGACATTTTCCTTCAGCTGAACTCTTACTAAAAAGCAGCAGAAACCAATCAGCTCTTACAAAATATGTAACAGTAGACTTAACCCCCAGATTTTTCAGACAGGCATCTCACTAGGATTTGTTGAAAGTCATTAGACAGCAAACATTATTTGCTTTTCAAGTCAGCTTTTCCTAAACTCTGTTGTAGGTTATAACAACAAAGGCTGTAAAATGTTAAGACTCTATGTCTTTTTTGGCTACAGATGATGTCCTAAAACTCTAGTCTATTGCTTATTCTGGAGAAAGAACATCTTACATTTTATGCATGTCATTGTGCATTTGATTTGGGCCAAGTCCACTACATCATGTTAATGAAAGTGTTTAGTATACACAGTAAAACACAGTATGTCTAATAAACATTAATGTAACTTTTATATAAAGATATAGTACTAAGAGCTCCTAGCATCAACTGTTGTTAGAAACTGATGAAAGCAATATTAAACTCATACCACATACTTAAGAAACCAGTGGATCACATAACACATTTAGAAAACAAAACAAACCACATTATCTTTCAATTCTCATTCTAAAGACACATTGAGCAAAATGCTTTTTAAAGTGTTTGTGCCTTTGTTCTCTCACTGCCAATTGTTTGAATTACTCTGCAGATCTTCAGCAGCTAACCCTTTCTTATGAGAGAGATGTGTTATCCCTGCCTTTTCCATTGTCAGTACTCCTTTACTTTAAGTATTGTAGCATGTGTTTCGTCTTTTGAGGATACTGGTTTCGTTTCTAAGCTCCAGATTCTATACACAGGAGAACAATAGCAGTTCTGGTTCATACAGTGCATACCTCTCCTGCATACCTCTTCTGCCTCCAAAATAAAATAGATACATTGGCTGACACGTCGCATAATGTGATATTTTACCATCTGGTTAGGTGGAGGCTTGCAAAACAGCTTCAATCATATTACAGTTTGTATACTAAGAATTGTATCCATTTCTGCTTGATAATTTGAATTTATGGTTCAGCTGTTTTTATTACATTTACCATACCAGCATTAACATAGAAGCTGAACTAATGCTTTAGTTAGTCTCGGTCTGTAAAAGTTCATTACAAATTTAAAGGAGCTGAAAACATTTTGACAGCAGAATTGCATGTTAATTAATATGATCTATACCACAGGTTATGAACAATTAAACAACTCACTTTGACTCATTTTTTACATGTAGAAGTCTACTTGTTTCTCAGTAAGCATTCCATTACACTTCCTAAGACAGAATAAGTAACTAGAGCATTAGTAAAACTAAGCTCTGCTTAAGCAGCCAGTCATACTACTAAAACTAAGATAAGATAATCCATAACTCCCTGACTCCATGTAATGTGTTGCCACCCTCAGTTAGAAATCCTTGTTTTTGGGTCAAACAAGTTGCTTAAAATGGATAAAATATTTGTATCCCACTTCAGACCACATACAGCAGCTTAGCAATATATCTATAATAGGCCAAACATAAACAGTGAGCACATAAAAAACATGCATACATTTTGTTTTACCTTTCTCTCCTCAGTTCAGTTAGGGCGAATTATTCTGCAGTTAGAGATTTCCTGATGTGCACATCAGTGGGGCTCCAACACATATCAGAAACAGTTGTTTTATTTGTTATGAGTGGCCACCACAGCTATTCCAGGGGTTTAATTCACATGTCCACATGTGCTGTTTGTGTTCAGTATGTCCAGACGTTCAGTTATCTGCTATTATAGTTATCGGACGACAGTGCTATTATTTTTGTAAAAAATATTGAACTCCATGAAATCTTGTCCTCATTAGAATGACATTGTGATAAAGGATTATGTCGGCTGAATTATGACTGTATGTCAGTTTATGTATTAGTATGTAGTTTTTGTAACTGTTGGAGCTATTTCAGGGGCAATAGGGTGGTGCAGCAGTCTAATATGCTAGCCCACCAAAGTGGTGATCCATGTTGGAGTCCATGTTCAGACAGGTCAGGTTTCACAGGCAGGCATAATTTGTTGTGTTTAAGGGAGCAAAGGCCATACTGCAATGGATCGGCATTCCATCCAAGACACATTTACTCACATTTACTGTGTTATACAAACTTTGAGGGAATCTGTGGAGCAGGTGTGACAAAGGTTGTGCAACGTGCTACAGAACAATCAAGGTTTTAGGCAAGTAAGAAAATTAAAATCTTATCAACTTTACCTCGATAACAAACAACTATTTCTAACTGATACAATGTTTTAATTTCTCATCTCTCTATAAGAAAACATTGTTGTTCTGATAACTGAATGCACGTCTGAAAATGTTTTTATACACTGTATCAAGATGCAGTAAATATACTATCTAAAAAGTACCACACACTGAAAACCCAGGCACTAACCTCAATAGTGTGGACTTTATCGATGTTGCCTGATATTTCCACTTAATAAGAATACATGGATTTGTGCTAAGTAGTATCACCTTAAATGTGAGTCATATATCTGTGCCTGGAGAAAGCAAGGCTGTTATGATTTTCTGGGAAATAGTTTTTTGGTTTTTGTACATATCAGACCTACACTAAAAAGACACCTTTTACTATTTAAAAAGACACACTTTAGGTTTCCTTGTATGTTGCATAGCTGAATTTAATGTTTGTATTAATGAGAGCATTGATAAACCTTGTTAATAAAAAAAAAACTTGCACAGTTATACAGTATGTAATGGTGTAACCTATTTAAACCCATAATCAATCACTGAATAAACTACACAAAAAGTAGGGGATATTTTCTTATGGAATATTTTATTTTGAAATATCCCCTAATTCTTGTAAGCAGTATATATTCAAGAAATATCAAAACCCACACGATTAACTTTGCATAAAATTAATTGGGGCTTGAAATGGACCTCTGTGAACCATTGTGAAAGGAGTTGGCCTAAAGTAGCCAGTTTAGTTGCCACTAACTGATGAATATTCTGTCTGCACATGTGAACACTTCTTTTTCTAATCATTTTCTATTCCCTTCTAATTAGTGAGTTTGGCTATTTTCAGCCACAGCAATTGTTAACATGTTCATGAAATCAAGCATACAGCAATGCCACTAGAGAAAAACAGGGACTGTAGATTGGGTTGTACTAAAGACTTGCCTTTCAAGCAAGTCAGTTAGACAAATTGTTGCACCTCATGTTGCAGTCATTTGTAAGTGCTGTTATTGTGAAGAGGAAATATCTAGGAGCAACAACAGTTCAAATGAAAAGCAGTAGGCCATTCACCAGTCTGTCTTTTAAGGAAGCAACATCAGCAAGAAATTCATCTTGTCCATTTATTCATGAATGAGCGTCCATAAGCAGGGTAACCAATTCTGGTTTGGTGCCTACTGGGCTAATGCCACCTGTGAAAAAATGTGTAGTAATTATTTAAATCTTGAAATAATGGTGATGCCAGCAGGACGTAATGTAAGTATTTCTCAATAGGGATCTTGCTTTAACAGCACATATGTAATATAATGTTCATTATCACACTTATTACCATTTATCATGCATTCACACTGTACAAACAAAACCTCCAAAGAAAATAATGAATGGAGATGATGGATTAAATAGGTGGAAACTTAATTAGAAATCCCAGACAATAACATTTCATTAGTCTACACCCTTAAATGTCTAGACAGAAGCATTCATATCATTTCACATAAATGAATGTGGATTTAGCATTCGGTTGTTTGGCTGGGTATGACTCAAGGTGCCCCCGTAATTTGTAAAGTAGTTCCTCTCTTTTATACATGCTGTATTAGATTCTGTGGCAGAAAGTTACGTAGACAGACACGCCAGCTCATCACAGAGTGATGATCTGCTGAGCAGCTGAAGGTTCCTTTAGGTCACTTGTTTAGATATCATACTGTGAGTGCAGAAGAAGAGAGTTATCCTACGGTGGGTGAATAGTGCTATTGTTTCAGCTGAAGTGAAATCCAATCTCCATTTTCTGAATTTCTATTTCTGCGTTACTCTTTCTCCATTTTGGTTTATATTTAATAACCATGCTGTACTTTTCAAGGATGTTTTAAATACATACACTGTAGAAATACACTATTCATTTCAAGTGCTCTACAACATTTCTTTATTTCCCTAACAACAGAGGCAAAAACATGCAAGTTGTACAGTTCTGTTTTACATCTGGAATGTATTTGCATCAGCTTTGAGTCCTTGCTGAACCAGAAGCAAAACCTTGAGACAAACAAAATATTCTTCAATATGTCTCTCCATTGTCTCTTTGTTTGCCTCTTCATTTATAATCTGTTAGCTAAAATTAAAATAGTCAAAACGGCATTTACTGAAAAGCTTAATCTTTTGAGGAAAATCGAATGTTAAAAGTGCATTATGCCCAAACACTGTTTCAAAATTTATGGACAGAAGAACTACTTTTAGGCTATTATAAACATTTAGAGAACACAAAATCTAAGTTTGTCATCTAGTGATGATATGTGTGTATCTCGTGGTGGTATGCATAAATAAGTTTGATTGAGTTTTTATACAACTCATTGCCAATGTTGGATGAAGCAATAGTCCACCAACCAGCGTCCTGCTGGCAGCATCCTGTAAGCACTGATGAAGAAGTAGACGACGACAAAAACGAAATGTGCAACAACAGATGAGCTACTGTCTCTGACGTTACAGCTTACAGACTGAGTACATAAATTAGTTTCATTCTTACATTTATCATCTAAGCCACCCAAGGAGGATGGGTCAATTTTTGAGTCTTGGTGCCCTTGAGGTTTTTTCCTTATAATGTTTAGAAACTTTTATAATGCTGCTCTTTGAGACAATGCTCCATTTTATAAACAAATACAATATGAATAAATCTGATTTGACTTGACAAGGTGGAGCAATATGGGAAATGTGTCTAACAGTGCCCAGCGAGAGAACACAAAGTTTAAAAACGCCAGCATTTGCTGCTGTGTCTAATTTACTTCTACCACCTCAAGACAGTCTAGCACACCAGCAACCCAATGTTGAGAATGGTCCATCACCCAAATGATACCTGAGCTGTGCTGGTCTTGTAGATTACAGTCTTTAATTGTAGAACTACAAAGCTATTGAATATGTTAAGTGGAGCTGAAAATACTGACAATTAGTGTGGAAACAAGGAGGTGTACCTAATAAAGTGAACACCATGGAGGCTTTAAGCCCTTTACTTCAAAACTTTAGGTTTATGAGAAAGTTTTCTGATCCAGTTTTCTGATTTATGTATATCTTATTGATCCATTTCCAAGTTTAAATTAAATAAATAAGGACGGCAATTACAGAACGGAAGAGATCTGACTTTACTCTTGCTCACATTTCAGACCATTGTGCATTTTATCCTAAAGTAATTAGTCTGTCCTTTAAAAAATTAATTGAAGTATATTGCATTCATGTAAAAGTGACAGGTAATTAGCTACAGCTAATAGTGGGAAAATACTTATCTTGTGCTAATGCCACACAAATTATGATCACAAATTATACTGCTCACAAAATGTCATTTTTAAACATTTCTAACTGTGACCTGTGCTTGTGTGTGTACGTGTGTATATACACTGCTCACAAATATTAGGGCATATTTCATTAGGGAGATTTCATTCTGAAGCGTCCCCTACTTTTTGTGAGCAGTATATTTGAATTGGAATATCACAAAAGCTTTTGACACAGGTAGTAATTCATTATCTTATTTCTATCACAACATGTTATTTATATGTACAATAAAAAAATTCAAGCAGTAATGCGATCCAAAAACATCAAAAGACGGTTTTTTTTCCTCCTGAAGTCCCAGATGTCATATGCAAGAGATGATAAATAACAAAGGAAGCGACAGAAAAAGGACACGTCTCATGCACAGCTGCTCAGTCACTTGGCATGAAGAAACGTTACAAGCTGAGAGCTATCAGAGCATTACAATATTATATAGGGCAATTCTGAAGACTGATGTTACAACAATGACTTTGTGTCAAATCAGTATAACTATATGGTAGTCTAAAGACAATATATCATACTGTGCTATCTTTAGGAAACATATTTTCAAAAAGAACATATTGTTGATGACTTCCACCTACTTTTACATGCCAGTGTTTACATGCCATTTCTTACTAGGTGTGAAACAACCTCTTGCAAATAACAATTTCCTGTCCAGAATGTTGAACCGGAAGAGTACTTGACCTCATTTGATTTGGGGGTGGTGTTAATTAATGTGGGAACACATTCACATTGAATTGTTTGTGTTTTGTATGCTTGAGGCTTTAATTGAATGATTTGTCAGTTTAACCAGCCAGACTGGAACTGGAAATGCAGTCATGAAAGGATCGGTGGGGTGCACATCATTTTGCCAATGACCTGCCGTGAGCAGCAAAGGGACACATTTTTTCACCTCATGGGGTTTCTTAAGTAATGCTGTAAACAGCCAACCTTTCTTCAGGTCTGCTTTTAGACTAACCTCCCCCCATGAGTATATCTGGCCATGATTATATTGCTTAATGTCTTAATAAGTGTGTGGTCAAATCCCTTTTGTTCAGTTCATTGACCTTCTGCACTGCATGAAATAATGATTAAGGAGTGTATTTCCTCTAGACAATAACCCGGCTTACACATAACTGTATCTGAGGTCTAAATACTCCACACTCTACTCAACACACAATTTTCACATAGAATTTTTCATACAGAGTAAAGACAGGCTTTACATGCTACCCCAACAATGACGCGAGTTGGGGTGTAAAAAAACAACCCAACCAGGTATTTCAATAAAAATACTTCTTTCATAATGTAATGAGGAGTACTTTAATTAATGGAAAAAGTAATCCCATTTCGCAGTACTTTTAAGTTAGCCCTAAAATACATATTAATCTGTACCAGCTAGAAAGCACAAAATAAAATCATTTAAATTCTGTATTAAAGACTAATAGTATTAGCATTTAAATAAATATCTTGTATGTGTGGAGGTTGTTGTTTGTTTTTCTGAGGCATCTGCATAAGTCTACCCTGCAGATGTCACTAAGGTGCATGCTTTCAAAGACAATCACTTTACTAAGCGATAACTTCAAATAATTCAGAAAGCTTAGTTTCTCCCACAAGGATCATTGCACAAATTATTTACATGGCAGTAAGCAGCTAAAATATAGAGGCAGTTAATATAATTGCTTTGGGAATAACTGAAAGTTTTTTTGAACATTTTTACTCAAACATACTAGTAAAACAATTTTAAAAAATGTAAATAAGTAAAAATAAAATAAATAATTTGAAGTCGAATGCATTACTGTTCACTATAGTTACTGAAATACTTGACATTGTACCTCACTAGCCCAAAGCTGTGCATTTGTTACTTATACTGCCTCTTCCTGACACTCAATAAACCTTTCCTAAAATACAGCCACTTTTTCACAGCATGGTAGGCCTGTTTACATATCTGCAAACTTTGCTCTGGGTTTTAATTTTCAGAATAAGCGGCAATGCCAAACAGCTTGTTGTATTAAAAGGAGGCCGCTTAATGAGTACAGAAGGGTAAAGTAACTTTCTATCTTGTGTTAAAGAATAATGGCCATAATTTACAAGAAACTGTTACATTGTTTATGTGTTACATGTTTTGCATTTGTTTAACAGTAAACCTGGGGTTGCACATGGATTGGCATTTAAATACAACCACAAATCAGAATTAGCTGGCATCATATGGAAAACTGAAATTCAAAAATGTAAATGTTCCTTGACTCTTATGTCATTGCAGACAGTATGAACCCAATATATTTAATGTTGTTTTATGTCAATTTTATTTTATTTGTTGATTTAAAAAAGTGACTATATTCATGATTTGGGACAACACCAGTATATCCGATAGGCTGAGCCTTTGAGGATCAAATATGGCAGAGGATCACCAGTTTGTGAATAAATGTTTATGAATTAAAATGTTTAAAATCATTGTCCCTCAAAGAAATGGATTTGCATATTTCCCCTTCTAAAAAGATTCATACTAAACCATATAGGAATATCTGCAGTGTTGAAAGGTGCTGGTTTTACGTGTGCTGGGAGTTTCTTGTACTCATGGCCAAGACAAAGTCTGCTTCTGCATTCCTCACTGTGGTAGTCCATTACAGGGCTGAGAGCTCTCTTGAGAAGTTAGGCCATATAATGATCATGTACTGCACATTGTGCTTCCTAATAGGACCAGTGTGTGCTGTTTGAAAGGGGTGTCGATTTGACTGGTTAAGTCCTTGTCATTATATAAATGTAAATAAATTTGTGAACAATGTAAAAAGTAAGAAAATTATTTTGTTCATATATGTATTGTTTTGTTGGTATGTAGTACAGTAAACCTTCACTTGTTAGTTAATTGAAAGATCAAAGCTGATATAATAGTCAATGTATTATCATTTTATAGTTAAGCATTGGTTTAATCACTATAAGCAATGGTCATACTGGTTATTACAGAACAGCTTTCAAATAAACTAAAAACATACTGCACACATGTTCAAACATGTTCAATAACAAAACGTTGTTAAAGGCTTGGATGCTTGAATTTACATTTCACTTAGATGAGAGAAAAGAAGAAATAATCAATAACAAACATGCATAAGCCAGATGCAAAGTATTTGTATGTGTATCTAAATACACAATCTGCATTCAGCAAGTGTTTTCAGACTGCTCCAGGCGTTTCTGTAGGTCACATTGCCTTTAGCAGAATATTCACTAGTTATAGTCTTCAGACCCGTTCACTTTTTTCACATTTTGTTGAGGCCTTTTTTAGCCAATTTAATCTTTTGCCGATTAATGAAAAAATAGAAACTACAAACCTCTCCTCATTAAAAGGTACATGAAAGCCCATCTGCAGTTTTTGAGAACCTTTTTGCAAACTCCAAAAAAGGTGTCTTTTACTGAGGAGAGTCTAATTATTTCAATTAACATCTAGGCCACCACAGGAGGATGGGTTCCTTTTTGAGTCTTGGTCATTCCAAGGTTTCTTCCTTCCACATTCAGGGAGTTTATCCTTTCCACTGTCACCCTAGGCTTGCAATTTGAGCAAGCTAAAGCTGCTTTTAGACAATTCGCCATTGTAATAAGCACTATGTAAGTACATTTGACTTTGACTTTCTGTCTAGCCACACTGCCATAAATCCCACATTGGTGGAGAGTGTCCTCATGTCTTGGAGACCTTATATAGACATGTGTATGTCTGTTTTCAAGTCATGTCCATCATGTCTTTCCAAATCATCAATTGAATTTGTTAGGATAGGGTCCCCGGGAGATCTCGCGAGACCATTCCTCGCTAAATCCCCAGGATCCCTATCAGGTGTTTATACCGGAGCCCATAATGCAGTATCCACAGACAGACAACAAATACGGGAAAAACCAAGGAACATTTATTTAACAAAAAA
>JAUZST010034461.1:0-28310 GCA_034779995.1 Parotocinclus haroldoi | reverse complement strand
AATAATTACAATAATAATAATAATAATAATAATAACAATAATAATAATAATAATAATAACAATAACAATAACAATAATAATAACAATAATAATAATAATAATAATAGTAATAATAATAACAACAATAATAATAATAATAGTAATAACAATAGTAATAATAATAATAATAATAATAACAACAATAATAATAATAATAATTACAATAATAATAATAATAATTACAATAATAATAATAATAATAATAATAACAATAATAATAATAATAACAATAATAATAACAATAATAATAATAATAATAATAATAGTAATAATAATAACAATAATAATAATAACAGTTACCTGCCTGGAGTGAATCTAAAACTAAAATAAAAAATGAAAATGTTTTAGAGAAACTTAAATATACTGTATTCATTACTGAACATTTGCATAAATTATTAGTAACAAAACAAACGAACAAACTCATAAAATAAACACAGTTATGAAACCTGATTATATTTTAGAACTGGATAATCGTTAAAACGATAACAGAAGTTTGATTGATACTCTGAGCTTCAGCAGGGTAACGACTTCCACCGATACAACGTAAACTTACAAACTACAAAGTTTGCTTTTAAAAAATGTGTGTGTGTGTGTGTGTGTGTGTGTGTGTGCGTGTGTACCTGTGTGGAATTTGTGCAGGTGGCTCTTCAGACGGCTCAGGTAAGCAGATTTGAAGGGACAGAGTTTACAGCGGAATGGTTTGTGATGGCCGTGATGAGACTGAACGTGACGATCCAAACTGCAGCCAGAACAAAGAGATGCCGTTTCCATGGTTACGTAAAGCACGGTTAAACAATGAAGCTTCTACAAACACACACCTGCTACACTCAGGTGTATAGGTAGGTCTCTATATGGTGTGTAGTTGTGTAGTTTTATTATGGTGGAATGGATGTTGTTTTGTGTTATAATATTACAGTGCTTTGTGTAGTCGTGTAACAGGCATTGTGTGGACGTGTAGTTGTGTTACGGTGCATCGTGTAGTTGCGTTACGGTGCATTGTGTAGTTGCATTACGGTGCATTGTGTAGTTGCGTTACGGTGCATTGTGTAGTTGCATTACGGTGCATTGTGTAGTTGCGTTACGGTACATTGTGTAGTTGTGTTACGGTGCATTGTGTAGTTGTGTTACGGTGCATTGTGTAGTTGTGTTACGGTGCATTGTGTAGTTTTGTTACGGTGCATTGTGTAGTTTTGTTACGGTGCATTGTGTACTTGTGTTATGGTGCATTGTGTAGTCGCGTTACGGTGCATTGTGTAGTCGTATTACGGTGCATTGTGTAGTCGCGTTACGGTGCATTGTGTAGTCGCGTTACGGTGCATTGTGTAGTCGCGTTATATTGTCGTACTTGTGTCTGAAGGCTGATTGGAAGGTGCAGTATTGACAGTTGTATTTATCGTCTCTGTGGATCAGTGCTGCCGCCGTGTGGCTCCTCTCATGGGATCTCAGTCCCTGCATGGACATGAAAACTCGGTCGCAGCTCTCACACCGATGTTCCGGAAGCTTCCCCGTCGCTCCCGCCGCCTCCGCCACAGTCACCGATCCTTCGACTGCATGCTCAGAGTGCAGAACGTCTGCAGCGACTGCGACATCTGCGCTGCCGTTCACCAAACCGTCTGCAGGAACCTCGGCCCGGACCTGCTGCTTCGTTTAAAAGAAACCCCTGTAATGTCTTTACCTGTACACTAGAGGGCGCTCGTACACTTATCTGACTAACAGGCCTTAATGTTAATAACGAGAGGGCGTTTTTACCTCCACCTTGCCTCCTTTAGCCTGGCGGTACTGGACGTGCTTCCTCAGGTGGTTACAGATGGCTCTGAGCGTCGGGTGGATCTCCACACAAAAGTTACACCTGTAGCCCAGCGGACTCTTATCGGCCGAGGCGTCCAGCTGCTCAACGAACCAGGGATTGGTTACAGACATTTTGGAAAAAACAACCAGCTTCTGGTACCAGTTCCAGTTCTAGTACTGTTACTCGTACCCTCTATCAAGCAGGTCGCTCCCACAAAACGTACTGACTCTATTAAGATCATGGCTATTTATTGTATCTTATATATCGTTTTATATGATTTATAATAATGTATTCTCTAACTGAATAGACATTTATATGTTTATCTCAGATAAATGTATTCATCTGCTAATTTAGTTTATCTTATTTAAAACTTTTTGGGGTTTGGTCCTAGGGATTTTCCTTGCCACTGGCGCCCCAGGTTTGCTCAATTAGGGCTGATGATCTGGAGTTTAAAAAAAAAAGCTGCTAATGATATTACCTCATAAATTAAGGCAAATGAAGCAATAATGAATGAAATCAATGAATATCTGAACACTTTCTGATGATTCAATCGTACTCCATGAGCAGCAGGTGGCACAGTGGTTAGTGATGCCCTCCCCTGCCCTGGGGTTCGAACCCTCCCACTAAATGCTTTAGAATATTTGTCACATCTTAGTAGCACAAAATATATCGTAGTTTCTGAAGGTTTAATCCATTTATCTTAAGCACTTCAGTACTAAAACTGTGAAATGAAACTCGTTTGCTAATTTTATCACCGTTTTAGAACAGCAAAAATCTGCATGCTAACTAAGAGGATGAATTAATTCATGAGCTAACAAACAATTTCATGCTGTTTCTAAATCCTGACTTTACACGCACTTCCATAGCTCCGCCAGCAGAGGTCATCAGAGTGGCACGTGAATGTGACAGGCGACCTCTGCTGTTCAAACGGCGGAACTGCATGCACCTTGCAACCTAAGGCTCACCTTGCTGATGTGGTCCTGCTGCTTCCTCCGTTCCTGGCGTGGGGCGCGTCTCTCGTACTCGTCGTTGTGTTTGCCCAGATGGACGCTGAGCTCAGGGAGGGTGAGGAACTTGATTTCGCAGTGGGTGCACTGGTAGAGCTCGTCGGCGTCCTCCACCGGGCTCTCGATGGTCACGAAGTCCCGCTTCAGCTCCCCGCTGTGGAAGTTGTTGTAGTGCGTGACGAGCAGATGCGGCGCTTCGAAGTCCAGCTTGGAGCACTTCAGGCATCTGAGGGGCGCCCAGTCCAGGTTGCTGTCCGGCTGGACGTCCTCAGCGGGTTCCTTTGGGTAGATCACAGTGAAGTAGCGCCCCAGCTTGCTGGTGGACTGTTTTTTGGGGAAGACGCCAGGGTGGCGCTTGACGTAGTGCGAGATGATGCTTTTCCTGCTGAACGCCTGGAAGGAGCAGAGCGAGCACTTCTTGCGGTCGACCGCTTGCTTGAGCTCCTCGCTCATGGCGGAGCCGTTCTGTTCGGAGGCCAGGGGTACGGTGACTTTGCTCGGTTTGTCGCTGAGCGATTTGGAGGCGGCGAGGCAGTGGGTGTAGTAGGCGTCGATGTCGTGCCGTTTCTGATAGTGAGCCGCCAGGCCTTTGCGGATGGGGTTGGTGTAGGAGCAGAGGGCGCACTTGAAGACGTTGTTCTTGCCCTCCGGTTGCGCCCGTACGTTGTTGTGTTTGATGCGGTAGTGCCGGGCGATGCCCTTCCTGGTCGAGCAGAAGTACTTGCAGAGCTGGCATTTAAACAGGGTGTGTTTGTCCTCCTTCAGAGCCACATCGACGCCCGGCGGTTCTGAGGCCTCCGTCGCATTGGTGGCACTGCACTCCGCCACGGGGTCCTCCTTTTTGTCCGGCGAGCGCACCTGTGCCGCTGCGAATATGGCCGATACGGACTGGTTGTGGTATTTCTCGTAATGGATCTTAAGCTTCTCCAGAGTGCCGTGAGAATACGGGCACAGCTTGCACCGGTATTCCCCGAACCCCTGCCTTTGGGTCTTGGATCGCTCGTCGGCGTCCGTCGACAAGTCTTTGGCCTCCTCGATGTCGTCGGCGAAGTCTTCGGCGGTGACTTTGACGTGCGGATGGCGTTTCTGGTAGTGCGTGAGGACGCCGTGGATGCGCGAGTTGACGTACGGGCAGTGCCTGCACTTGTAGACGGAACTCGGGTTGATGTCGGCCTCCTGGGCAAAGTCGGCCGCCTTGACCTTCATGCCCGGGTGCTTCTTGCCGTAGTGCGTCAGGAGGCCGTGCAGGCTGTTGTACTCGGACAGACACACCGTACACTGGTACGGGTTGTTGGATATGGTGGTCCCCGAGAACAAAACGTGCGGGTGATGCTCCGGAGCAGACCTGCCCACCTCCAGGACATCGTCGTCCGACTGGTGGTTGTTGAACGGGCTGGACGTCGAGGCGTTGGTGTTCGCCTTCGCCTTTTCCGACGAGTTAATGATTTTTATAAGTACAGACTCGTCGTCTTTGATGGCCCAGGGGTGGACGGCTTGGTAGTGGTTGGTGATGTCCCAAACCGAGCAGGCCTCGAAGGCACAGTCTCTGCACTGGTAATGCTTGATGTCGGAGTTGCTGGCCTGTTTGGAGGCGGAGCCGGAGGCGGACGCGGAGGAGGTGTCGGGACCAGCCCAGAGCTTGCTGGCCATGTAGGCGTAGTCGACGTTATGCTCCGGGTGTCGTCTTTGGTAGTGCATGAGGAGGCCGCTGGGCTCGGAGTGAGCGTAGATGCACCATTCACAGTGATAACCCGCCTCCAGGATGCCGTCCTGGTAAGCCCAGCGCAGGATGGTCATGGCCGTGGCCTTCACAGTGGGGTGATCCTTTTTGAGATGCTTCTTCAGGGCGTACACGTACGGAGACGCGTAGGTACAGTGTCTGCACTTCAGAGATCGGAGAGGTTTGAGCTTCTCGGAGTCGCCGGTCGAGGTGGAGGTGGAGGTGGCGCCGGATGTCCCGGTTTGATTCTGTTGAGCCCGTTCTCTTTGACTCCTGACGACGGCAGTGTGCCTACGAACCAGGTCGGCGTTGGCCTTGACGTCTTTGTGCTTCTTCTGGTAATGGATGAGGACGCCTTTGACGGTGCGGTTACCATAGTCACAGTGCTGACAGAAGAACAGCATCTCGCCTTCCACTTTATCCGCATTTCCTTTAGGATTAAAATGGTTGGCGTCCTCGGCGTTGCCGAACTGTTTCAGGAACTGCTTTGGCGGGGCGATCTGCAGCTCCTCCATGAGCTTCATCAGCCCCGGTGTGGGAGGGGCGTGCTTTATGTACTTGGCCGTGACCTTGATCTCAGGGTGGCGCTTCTGATAATGGACGAGAACGCCGACGACAGAGCGATTGTTGTAAACACAGTGCTTGCAGTAAAAAACCTCGTCCTCCAGAGCTAAAGGCGAGGCCGCGTTCGAAGGCTTCGGAGTGCTGGACAGGTTGTATGCGGGGTTGCTGGACGACTGCGCCCGATCAACCGAGACCACGCGCATGGTCTTCTGGATCCGGAAGTACGAGGCCTTCTGTTCAGGGTGTTTCTTCTGATAGTGCACCAGCACCGAGTGCATATTGGGGCTGGCGAAGGAGCACATATCGCAGTCGTAAACCACGACGTGGCCATCCATCGTTTCCCTGAACGACTCGCAATCCAGGCTCGACTCGGGAGTCTTGCACAAGTTCTTGATGGCAGGGCTGGACGACGAAGTCGAGGTCGACGTAGAGGTGGAGGTTGACGTGGTGAAGCTCTTGGGGCCAGAGTTTAAGATCTCTCTGAGCGTCTGCGACTCGACAGTCGCTTTCTGAGGCTGGTCGACGACGTAGCTGGAGAAGATCATGGCGTTGTTGATCTTCACAGACGGGTGCATTCTTTGGTAGTGGGGCATCAGGCTTCTCACGTTGGGGCTGGTGTACGAGCAGAAGCGGCATGTGTAGACCAGGTCGGGCTGGTTGAAGTTGAGGACGTTACTCGCTTCCGGATGGTGGTCCATGTAGTGCTGGTGCAGGTCGGTGAAGCCATTGTACTCCACGAAACACTCGAGGCAGCGGAAGACGGCGCTCTGATCCTCGGGATCGAGGATGTACTTAAAACTGAACTTGATGTAGGGGTGCATGCGCTGGTAGTGGGTGCTGACGCTCCGGGCGGACTTGTTCTGGTACTCACAGTGTTTGCAGTAGAAAAGCGTCCCGGGTTCGGCCGTGTACTCCCCTCCCTCCTGGAACATCTCCCTGCTCTGATCTGGGAAGTCTTTCGGATCATAATGGTCCTCGTCGTCTGAGACCGTGACCTCGATGTGGACGTTCCGGGGCACCTGCAGGCTGCGCTTCCGTTTCTGAACCAAGCCAGGTTTCCTGACATAGAGGTGCTGCGTATTGTAGGTGAAGCGCTGGCTTTGGATTTCCGGATTCTCCTCTGTGTGATTCTCGGGGTCGTCCTCCTCGTCCTCGACGTCCTCCAGGTTGATCACGTCATCTTGCTGCTGGCTCTGGCTGATCTTGCTCTGGAGGTTGCTGGCAATCTCGTCGATCCTTGTCCGCTTTTTGAGCGGCGACAGATCCAGAGGCAGGTCGTTGATCGACTTGCGCGCCGTCTTTCCGCCGAGCTGCTTCCGGGCAGAGAATCCCAGGATGGAGGTTTGGGTTTTTTGCACAGACTTCAGCGTGGCGTACGATTCCGTTTCGGAGTCCTGCTGCTCGTTGAGCGAGTCCTCCGGACCAGAGGCCTGCATGCCGTCGCAGTACGAATGCTTGTGCTGCTGGTGGACCCGAAGACCTTTTAGAGTTGCCGTGGAGAAGTTACAGAGGGAGCAGTGATGAGAGTTCTGTTCTTCCTCCAACACAAACCTGTTCCCGTTCATCACGTCGCCGTGAACACGCGGATTTTCGCAGGTCAGGTCCATGACTTCGTATCCAGAGGATGCCCCGTGACCCAGCTTGTGCGTGGCCAGTCTTGTCGGACTCGTGCAGAGGAAGGGACACTCGCTACACCTGTACAGCGTGGTTTTGTTTGACAGGTGAACGTTTTCCACGTGGTGACCCATGCTGCGGCGGTGCTTAGCCAGGAACGAGCAGAAGGGGCACTGGAACATGTTCAAGTGCCTCCGAATCGGGATTCCCTCCGTCTCCAGGAGCTTGTTATCCTCCTCTGAGAGGAGCAGCTTCGATGAACCGTCCGTAGTGGACGCGGCGTCGCTGTACGCCGGATCCCCGTTGTTGAGTTCTTCGTCGGAGCTGCTCCGAGAGTTGGTAATCACGGCGGAATCGAGAACGATCCTCGAACTTTCCGAATCCGACAAAAATCGGTTGGAAAGTATGGAAGATCCTGTGCTGTTGGGGACTTTTCCAGTGAAATGTGAATATTTCATATTTGAAATCCCCGACAGCGACCTGGCCAAAGCACCGCCTTTCGCCGAGGAGCCTTCGCTCCCGCTCAGATCCACCGACATCACGTTGGACGTGGGCGTGCTTCTGGGCGAGTCGGATTTGGACGACCCCGCGCTCCCGTCGGCTTTGGGCCGCTGCAGCGACACCATGATCTTGACCATGTTACGATGCCTCTTCATCATGTGATCGCACAGCTGCTGCCTCTGCAGAGTCTCGAAGCCGCACCACTCGCAGTTGAAGCCGCCTCTCGATCTGGGTTTGATCATGGACTCCAGAACGCTGCGCTCTGTCAGATCCTCGCGTTCCTCAGACACGTCCGAGTCCACCCCGAGGACCTCTGCGTCCGCCCGGACGGGAGACGGCGGGAAATTGGCTTTGTGATGCAGCTTTTGGTGTTTCAGGAGCCTCCCTCTGCGGGGAGATTTATACGAGCAGTACTGGCAGGAGTACAGCTTATCCACGCCCCGCATCATCAGAACGTTCAGCTTGGGAGCGTCGACCGACTTGGACTTGCCGCCAACCGGGTATGCCGGCACGCCGTGGATCTTCTTAGTGTGCTCGTCGAGGAGGGGTCTGGACCTGAAGTAACGGATGCAGAACTTGCACTGGAAAAATGGGCTGGTGGTCCTGCTGGACTGGCTTCCTCTCTGACGGTACGGAGTTTGGTTTGAGCTGGAGAACTGACCCGAGTCTGAGCCGAAAGAATTATAACCTGAAACGAACAACGGAAATGAACGTTTGGACAACGTTTACAGCCCCAAATTAGAAAACAATCTTTATTGTTTTCTAACAAACATTCATTCCTGCAACACAATCCAAAAAAAAAAAAGTTGGTACGATAAGACATTTCACACTTCCACTGCAGCATGTGGTTTTGTCTTGTTTTTCCTGGTAAAAATCGCATCCTAAAGGCGCTCTAAAATCTCTGTGTACTTTTCTGCATTAATGCTGCATCACAGAATAGTAAATGACCTTTTACCAAGGGTCCGGACCCGACCCCGTACCGTGATAAGAACCTGGCTCAGTGCAGTTTTTTTGTACAGTAAAGTTTTAAGTGGTATTTGTGAACGTAACTCTGTATCGTAGAGCTCGATAAAGGTTTCGATTTGACCATCCATACATGATTAGAACCTACCTGTTTTGTTGCTGCTTTCATTTTCGTTATTGGTCGATTCCTCCTCGTCCTCCTCCGTGTGACTGAAGGAGTTTAAGGAATCGGACCTCGGAGGCGACTCGTTCCCCACGTCGGTCGGCTGGAGGAAAACCGTGTGGACGTCCTGGATGTGAACTTTAAGCTCGTCATTGGAATCTGCTCGGAAGTCGCAGCCGTCGCACTGTAGCACCTCCATCGTCCCTGGAAAATCAGGGAAACCTGTCGGGACAGAGCAGGAATCCAGTTATTGATCGATAAATAAGCTGAAATAACACTTTATTCATAGGCGAAAGGCTCTAATAAAGAAACAACCTTGTGGGGACGGAACCAAACCCATCCAGACTGATGAACTAATTAGCTTCACAAAGCTGGATTACCCGATCGTTCTCACCCGTTTGTATCGTTAATATAATAAACATTTGATATTTCTGTTCCAGCATACTTTGAGCGTGGTTAAAATTAAACGTCTGTTCGGGATCAGATCTTGACCTGTTGCTTTGCACGTTACTTGTAGCTCCGGTTAAACCTGTCGGGTACGACGGAACATTCGTCACGATCCTAATACTGCAGTTTTACAGGATCTGCTTCAGACTGGTAATGGTCCATATTTTAGGATGACAAAGCTCCTTACGAACTGCTTACATCAGTTTAAAGAAAGTCCCCTTCCATGTTCTCCAGATTTAAACACCACTGCCTCTTAATCCCGTAAAGAACCCCAAAGATTTGCTCGCTGAAGAAGCTCCACCGCCCAACCACAAACCATCAGGACCTGTACCAGACTTTCCAAAAAGGATTAAGGTCTGTGTGAGGACCTGAGTCAGCGTTTACCTCCAGAAGAGCTTCAGATATTCCCGGGACGCTCTGCAGATGTTTAAGTTGATTAGGCTGTATTATTTTGGCATTACTCACAGCTTTTTCTCCCTTAAGTTACGGATCTTTTCCGCACAAACTCCAGCTTTGTCAAGACAAACCCTAACACTCTGGGATTAGGTAAGTCTGGATTAGAGAGTTGCTTGTTCAGGCAAGAAAAGACGGTGCCTAAATAACCAAAATCTAAATTTAAGATAAGATGTAACTTCTTGTTTTACTTTACCCCCCCCCCCCCCCCCAGGCAGCGGTACACTTTACTTATATCCTAATAATGCTGAGATTTATCCCTGATGGAACGCTTAACCTTCTGCTGCTCGCCGTTGGTTGTTAGGTTGTGATTATATTGTGATTATATTGTGATTACGCGGGACACTGTGTGTTACTGAGAATAAACCCCGAGCAGGATTACAGCCTGATTGGTTCTGGTTCTGCATGACGTGCAGGATGGAACATCTGGAGATCAGGAGTGTGTCTCTGCGTTTACATCATACAGCCCTGTCACATCACAACGCATCAGCTTCACCTGAAAGAACTCGGAGAAAAGGGATACCAAACGACCACCACAACAATCACACACACAGGACCCCGAAATCAGCCCAGAATGCAGATATAATCGACATCTGGCAACAAAGGGCTGGACACTATCTAAATTGGGATTTTCCAGTCCCTCGTCGTCACCCATCCACTGCCCACAGCCAAAGAAAGCTCCATATCCAAATCCGTTTGCCAACTTTGTTGGGACCTCCAGTGGCCAAAGGGGTGCTGCTGTGCCATCTGAGTGCCCATAATCCAGAATTACCAACCCCTTTCCTTACGTTATACACCCTGGACGATTTAACGCTAAAAGACCAGCCCCTGCTTGCCGTACAAGCTCTCAGTTCCATCAGGATTTGTCTCCTTTTCAGATTTCTGGCTTAGATTTGGATCATGATTAGGCTTGAACCTGATCCTGATCCCTACACAGCTGCGTTTTCTACACTCTGACGTGATTTAGTATTCACTGTCCAGAAGAACGAGATACAGACGATAACGTTTGCGGTTCTTTGTATTTCTTTACTGTTCACATTTTATACCCCGTGTCCAATTTGGTGTGTATGGGATGGTTAACTTTTTCCCGCTCTCATCTGACGCTGGAGAAAAAAGATCAAGAAGAAATCACTCCTTACGGATGATGATGATGATGATGATGATGATGATGACGCCTTGTATCTTCTGTACGTTTGCTTTAGCTGGCGTTCAAAGTTTAAAAGTCAAAGTCGAGTCAGATTTATTTCTGTAGAGCGTTTTATAACGGAGCATTGATCTTAAAAGGTCATTCTCAAATAGAGCAAGCCCATGGCGACAGTGGAAAGGAAAAACCCTGAAAGTAGAAGGAAGAAACCTTGGGAGGAACCGAGACTCAAAAAGGGACCTGCCCTCCATGGGTGGCCCAGACGTTAATGAAGTAAATACTTAAAAGTGTATTAAAGTCATAGTAAAATTAAGTAAATAATCTAATTTAAATCAATGATAAAATGTAAGTTAGTAATAAAATAAATAATAAAATAGATTTTAAAATCAGTCCTCAGTGGGAGGTTCTTGGAGGTAATATAGGTGCATTTTAGTTTTGGTGCGGGTCAGGTTTAAAGGTTTTTGGGGCGTTTGGTCTTGGTTTAGGGTTGGCGATTGTGACGGTGGTGGCACAGTAATAAAAATAGCAAAACGGGTAGAAGAAAGTAAAACGGCAGTCCAGTCTCCTAACATCATTTTCTCCACAGGTTCCCGACGCCTCATGATAGGTTATTTTATTATTTTTCTTTTTTTAAAGACCTATTTAAATATTAAAGCTGGTTTACAAAAGGCTGAGTGTAGACGCCGAGTGTAAATCAGAAACAGGTCATGATGAGATAAGAAGGGAACCATAACGAGAACCAGACTCAATGGTGATTAAACATGATATTTTGGATCCCTCTGTGAGTACTGCACTTCCAGACTCAACAAAACGGTTCTAGACCCCTTAGTGCACTGAGCGAATCTAAATACCAGGCTGCCATTTTAGACTCCTAAATGTAGTAAAAAAACAACACTCGCTGTCTAAATCCCAGAGGCAGCAGCGGCAAGGAAGCACTTTAGGTCAGGGTCCAGACTCAAATGAGGGTCTGTGGGTGACACCAGAGTCGGGATTAAGCTTAATATTAAGTAAATAAGAGAATCGCTGTGTTACTCGGCTATATCATAAATGGATATCAGTGAGCTACACCTTTGTGCGTTTTTGTAAAGCTTCAGCCTTTCTGTGCTACAACAGAGGCAAAGACAAATCTGCAGAAACACAAAAGCTCACCGAGCCGCTATTCCTCCAAAAATACTGCACCCTCTTAATCAAATAAAGCAGAGGATCCACCAGCACGAGGAAATAAACAGAACCTCGAGCAACACTCACGCTCAAGGACGTGAACACAAGGTCTCAGGGTGATACAAGGATATGAATCGGGTTCGAGGCTACACACACACACACACACACACACACACACACACACACACACTATAGAATGCATTCACAAACAAATCCATTCTCACAAACACACAAACACTGCTGCTATTTCAGAACGGCTCAGTCAGTAAATACTTTTATACATCAGAACATGCAGTTAAAACAATATATAGCCTCAAACAGTGTCATTTTAAAGCTGTGGTATATTTATTTAGATTAGATTAATTACATTACTCAGTCTTTTCATTAACATTTGAAACACTTAGCATTGCCTCAGCACAACACAAGTAACTCAGCGTGAGCTAACAGGAGCTAACAGGTCCTAACCTGAGAGGATTCTGACAAAAAATAAGAACATATAAGCTGTATATAGCATGTAGTACAATAAAGATATTTATTCCAGATTTCCAGTCAGATATAACATTATATAACATTTTTTTAAAACGCCTCAGTAGAATGTAACAGTTAGCTAGTTAGCTTAGCTGCTGAGGTAATTTAGCTAAGTTTCAACCACCTGTTACTGAATAGTATATAAAAAATGGATAATTTTTAAGGGATATATTTATTTTACCTCAGAACATGCAAGAAATATGCTATAGAATACGAGACGCTGTAGTTCAAAAGTTGTGACAGATCTAATTATTTATTCCTGTGACGATTATGGAGATATAAACATGATTCAGTCTTTAAATTAACATATAAAACACTTAGCATTGCCACAGCACAACACAAGTCAGTCAGCGTGAGCTAACAGACGCTAACAGGTCCTAACCTGAGAGGATTCTGACAAAAAAAAAAAGAAATGACATATAAGATGTATATAACATACCGTAAAATAAAGATATTTATTCCAGATTTCCAGTCAGATGTAACAGTTTTAATAAACGCCTCAGTAGAATGTAACAGTTAGCTAGTTAGCTTAGCTGCTGAGGTAATTTAGACAAGTTTCAATCACCTGTTACTGAACAGGATTTATAGAGGATCATTATCTAAGGATAAATCTTAACACTGCTGCTTTTTCAGACATAGTCAGTGAATAAACAGCATTACAAACTTTGACTATACCTTTTTTTTTACCTCAGAACATATATGAAGAAGAAATATGCTATACAGTGAGACATAGTGTAATTTTAAAGCTAGCACTGATTTATTTCTTTATTTCTGCATGGATTCTGGAGACATAAAGATTATTCAGTATTTACATGAACATTTAGCATCGCCTCAGCACAGCAAAAGTTAATCGCAGCGCTTACAGACGTTAACCTGAGAGGATTCAGAAAACAAAACAATGAGAAAACGTATATAACATACAGTAAAAATAGGGATATTTATTCACCAATTTCCAGTCCAATATAAACGCCTCAGTAGTATGTAGCGGTTAGCTAGTTAGCTTAGTCGCTGAGGTAATATAGTTAGGATTCAGCCGGCTAATACCTAATAAAAACAACATAAACTGGTACGATTCCAAAAATAGTCAGTGAATAAACAACTATTTTAGAAACAGTTTTTTTTTACCTCAGAACATGCAATACATTTAGCTTAGTAGAAAAGCTGCTTGGCCTATTTTACCTCAGCATGAGTAAAGTCTTAATACAGTATAAAAACTGAGGCAAATCTGAGGAGATTTCAGAGTAACGTTAGACTTCTGCTTTTAAAAGATACTGAAGAAAGCGTTGGCAGATACACAAGTACCTCAGGAGTATTTCTCCTTCATTACCATAGACCTCTGACTAAAATTAGCCAAGTTAGCACATGCTGTGTGACTGAAGGTTCTCCACAAAGTTCCTGTGTGCTTACAGCACGGAACCTGAAGAGAAATAATTTGCAGGGCATAAAGGGTAAAAAAAAAAAAAAGTAGAACACAACTAACTAGCTGTCTACCTTTGCTGTTGCTCCATCTGCAGCATGCTAGGCTAAACGCTGACAGGGAGAAATGTGCCAAGCCTTCATAGCTGTGAGGAATGAAGAGCAGAGCAGGTCCTTTGAGATTCAAGGACAGCAGCCATTTTAAGATCCGTGAGCCTGTGTCTGGATCAGATAACTCAAGTGTTTCTTATCATGTTTCAGCTCAGATTTTTGTAACAGATGCTAATGCTAATTATCTCCTCACATCTAGATCTAAATAAAATGGTGTTGCTCTGTAGAAATACTGAACAGTAAGAAAAGCTTCACTCCTGAGCAATCTCACACATCCTGGATTAGACCAAAACACAATGCTGCAGGTCGAGGAGGACGCCACAGACTTCGGGGGAAAAAAAGAAAACGGTTCTGGGAGAGGGATGGCCGGCTAAAACTGCACGAGAACGTCTAAAAATGCAAAGCATGCCTTAAACGTCCTTTCTTTTCTTTCCAGAGCCAAAACCATCTGCAGCCTCGGGGTGAAGAGAGAGAGAGAGAGAGAGAGAGAGAGAGACGGAGCAGAAAGAACCGGGTGAAGAAAATAGACACTGAAGACTGACGAAGAAAGAAGGAAATGAGGGAGGGTGAAAAAGGAGATATGGTAACATGGTTCAACCACCTGACAAAACGTTTCTCCAGACCAGAGATCAAACAGTTGATCAGTACGTTCATTATAACATAATAAAGAATTCGATTATTAATACATTATATTCTACCCATACAGAGTGACAGCGATGTAAACGAGGTACAACCTTCAGCTTTTGGTGAACAAAACCAGTATGACCTGATCATTCTTTTCACACAGCGCACAACAAAGCCTAAATAAACAAGCACGTGTCTGGTCTACACCACAGACCCAGCCCCGTATGGAAATTTGGAACAGACAGAACTGAGCATCATCACCAGGTCAAAGCTTGAAGCTTTGGATAAAGACAGAAACTAAAGCAACGTAAACATCAACACCCTGGCAACCACGAGTATGGACCTAGGAACTCCGAATCAGTACTGATACCAAAACCTGCACTCTCATGGCGTTGAGAGACCATCACGCCAATAGCTCATGGGTTGAAAGTGACTTTCCCATAATTCCTCATGAGTAACAGAACAAACCGGAGCGTGAAAGACGCTTTAAGCAACCCAACGACCGGTTTGAAAGTGGGAAGATCCCTGGATTCCAAAGTCTTCTGAGGCGTTAATCACCAACCGGTTTCTCCACATCAGCTCAAGATCAAGATTGGGCATGGAGTTTCAACAGCACATCTCACCTCTCATGAACCTCATGGCCGGCTGAACATATCTGGAACGGTTTTCCCCCAGCAGGTTTCATGGCATAAAGGGCTTAGGAAGAATAAAGGAAGGGAAAAGCTGGAAGATCTTCTCTAAAGCAGGAATATTAAAAATACTTGTGGTTTCCTTCTCAGGACCAAGACCGTCGCATTTAGGGATTTCTTCACATTCTTCTTGTTTAGTCAGAGAGCTGCTTCCAGTTCGTCCACCACATGGTTCTTCTTTTTTTTTTTTTAATGGTTGCACAACTTTGATTAAGATCCAGCAGAAGAATGAAGAACTGCATACACCCCTCATGATTACTAACCGAGCAGATTATGACTTTACTTCCTCCTGTGCTCGCAGATCAGAGCCAGAGATTTCGACGACACTCGTTCTACCATGGACGTGAAGTTGCCGATCAACTATTAACAACAAATGATCAGGAGATTCCATACAGAACCAGGGTGCAGGAACTGGAAAAGATTTTGAGATGGAATATAGAGTGTCTAAACCCAAAGAGTCGCTAATCTTTATGGTTTCCTTTACGGATGCGAAAGTTTTGAGAGAAACCAAATAAATGAACCCAAATCAAACCAAAATCAAACCTCACCTCTCACCAAACCGAAGCTCTCTTTTTGAAATTGGAAAAGAAGGTTTTTAAAGAGCAGGAACCAGATGGATGTTCCAATCAGGGAAATCATTAAGGAGGCAGAAAATCCAAACAGGAGATTTTACAACACGAGCCATATGGTCACAAAGATTCACAATGAGACCTGCATGAGACTTTTTTCTCGTTTTTTTTTTTGTGAAGCCTGTTTAGTTCAGCTCTGAAGGAAATGCAGCAGGTTCTGACTCTACCAGTTCTTCTTGTTCTATCTGATGGTGCTGCAGATAGTTCCTGCACAACCGTCAGGCGTGTCAGCATTGATCGTTATCTCAGAGCAGAATGGAGGACAAACCTCTGAAGGAACAGCCTGACTCTAAGCTCTGGCACGATAAAAAAAAACTGTCATGAATTCAGGAACTGAACATCACAACACTTTTCCCCCACATGACCTGAAGTTTGCTGGCCTCGGTTATTACTGGAGTTAGAATGTTTGCGTAGGACAGAAACCAGAAACATCTCCAGATGCACCAGGTTCTAGATCAGTTTAGATCAGGGATGATCACGTCAAAGCTCGATTGTACCACTGTCCTGCTGGAATATCTGACCAACAGCCAGTGGTAGCTTCTGGAGACCAGGTTCATATGAAATATTCCAGTGCTTCTATGGATCCATGGATCCTCCACCATACTTAAGAGTGGGAAAAGTGGAAACAAGTAGTTCTGCAGATCTGAATCTGTAATCCTTTACGCTCTTCTGTTTGCCAGTAGTAGCTGCACCGGTTCAGCAATCAAAACA
Source organism: Parotocinclus haroldoi (assembly GCA_034779995.1). Taxonomy (NCBI): domain Eukaryota; kingdom Metazoa; phylum Chordata; class Actinopteri; order Siluriformes; family Loricariidae; genus Parotocinclus; species Parotocinclus haroldoi. The sequence continues at coordinate 12,037 of JAUZST010034461.1, read as the reverse complement.
AACATGAGATCTTATCTCCGTTTCCTGCTCCAGCAACACCAAACACAAACCAGCACCGACTCTGAAGCAGCTCTTTTAACACCAGTCTTGACGTCACATCGCTCACCCGAGACCTCCAGGGGTTAACGCTGGTGTTTATCAACGCAGTAATGCTGCAGTATTTGTTTCTGATCCGGATAATAGCCAGATTTGCAGGATCATGGCAGGCGAGAACATGTTCCTTCACCTTTTGCTCCGTTTGTCCTTGTCTGGACTGCAGCAGCTGCAGGACCACCAATCCTGAAGGAAGGCAGTCACGGGATGGGAGAAGAACCACAGGTTGACCTCGGTTTCTGTGATAACGCAGGTGTTTCATCACCTAGGACTTTAAGGGATCAGAAGAACGAACTGAGATTCGGAGTGAACACAGAGCTCCGGCACACAGTGGAAAAGTTCAACGTTTCATTACCGCTTAAGTGTTCCCTCAGCCTCGCGTCCAAGTGTCTAATAATAGTCAGAACTGAGCCAGGATCAGGGTGTTCCCACTGGAGGTCGAGGGACTTTGCATAAGATGGTTTTCCAATTCAAACGGACCAATTTGCATCAGCAGGACCCGCATACACCGGCACATTCTGTCAAATCAGGATCATGCACAGGTTCTACATCTGGACTCTGGGTTCAGTCAGAGACGACATCACAGCTACACGACACACACTCATAACAAAAGGTCACACACTCCCACAGCAGCTCCATGAAACCCTCATAATGGTCCTCAGATCTGTGCTGGCTTTTATCTTGTATAATATAAATATATAAAACATACAGATCTGGTGTTCAGTCCTGCACTAATCCAACTCAGGCCAAGTCATTTCCAATTTAATACCATAGCACAATGCTAAATAAGGTTCCTACAGTCAGATCGCAGATCTGGACCAGGAGATCTGGTGCCTGTGGAACCAGTTTGAGATGCTTTGAGCTTTGGGACGTGGAGCGTTATCCATCAGAAGATGCTTCACTGTGAGTTTAAAGGGGTGCACATGGCCAGCAACAATCCTCAGGAACGCTGTGATGCTCAGGTGAGATCAAGAGCACAAAGCGGCAAGGCAAATCCCACCACTACACCAGCGACAGCAGCAGCAGCAGCAGCAGCAACTAAATCTAATTTGTTTTTGGCTCATTGACGTAGGAAGTACTGCAGTTTAAACCTAAAGTTGTGGTGATTAGACACATTTTGGACCTCAGGCACAGAGGGTCACGTGAGTCAGAAGGTTCTTTTCCTACATATGATCACCACCACGCTATAATCAGCACACGGAGCTCCCGGATTAACCCCGATACGTAATGAGGAGTCTGCATTCTCTTTAATAATGGATGAACCTCTACCGACGCCACCATCAGGATCGAATCGGTTTCTAATCTTAAAATAAAAAAAAAAACCCACAAATCAGATTGAGACGTCCTGATTAATCAGGGCCTGAAACTGTGATTCCCACGCAGCAGAAGAGAGGCGGTACGGCGAATGCGAGCAGATCTTCTGATATGCATGCACAGAGCTCTGGATCTGCTGCTTCTAATCTTCTTCTACACCCAGTAAATCCCTCCAGAAGCAGATGGCAGCAGAAGTGGGTCAACCATAAACCAGCTACAAGATCTCAATCAGGCTTCCACATACCAGCGGCGTAAGCTCCGGCTTCAACGAGCGACCGAGGAGAAACGGAAAAGTTACTAGAGTTCCACGTTTCTACGTTTAGATCCTGGGTTACAAATCAGCTCCCCTGGGAAATATTTTATAAATCAATAAATCACTGTCGTTTCGCCTCATTTCAAAACAGGATTCATACAAACTGGAAATCAGATCCAAATCTCTACACTAAGCAGGTTCTGATGGGGTTTGTGATCTCAGCTTACCAAGAGATCCAAAGACGGGATCCCCCGAAAAAAATCTGCTTACATTCTTACGAAAAAAAAAGTACAAAAAATGGTATTCTGAATCACAAACCAAGATCTCAAGCATTCCCTTAGGAAATCTCCGTTCTTTTCTCACTTAGGTTACGATACATTTTCCCCATCCTCTAAAAAAATCACTATTTTGTATTATCGTAAAGTTATGAAAACATTTACGAACTTTATGTTTCCGAGAGTTCCAGCAGATTCCACAATTGTTTTCAGGTTTTCATTTGGAGTAACGAGGATACGGTTTAGTACTGGACCACGAAACTACTAAACACACAGCATTAAACACCAAAAACGAAACCAAACCATCTCACGCAAAGAACTTAACACACGCCGGCTTGACTAAAAACCAAAAGGTGTGGTGGAGGACGGAGAAACTCGAAGTCAAAATGAGGGTACAGAAGATCCGTCTCTGCTCAGTGGGTGGAAACTTCTGATTTCTTCTCTAAGAATCTAAGAGGAGGAGGAAAACAACGCCTGTTGGTCACAAGAGAAACGTTTGAGGTCTCTGATTTCTGCCTAAAGGGGGCGCTGCTAAACATGGTGCTTAAACTGGTGCTTTTCTTTGTGGCGAGTTTAAAATCGCTCCTGATCCCATTCATAAACATAGTTCAGGTATCAAATCCATTTTAGTTCCCGATTAAACAGATCAGAACAGGTTCATGGTTCCAGGTGTATATCTAAATCATGTAAGCGGTAATATCACACACACACACACACACACACACACATGCTGGGGTTTGGACTTTGCCTCCGTGACCTCAGCAGATCTGATTGTGTCTTGAGAGCAGTGTGTTTGGAAACTTCCACATCTGCACTGTTACACAACCCTGAACGTCAGATAAACCATCAGAGAGACAAACCAGGAGCTCAGGAACACAAGGAGAACATGCAAAGGTTCCAGCATTAGGACTCTCTGTGTGTGTGTGTGTGTGTGTGTGTGTGTTTTGAGGACTGGTGCTTTACACTTGGTGCTTTCATGATGCCGTGCTCTATTTTAATCAGATTGTACACTCAGAGCGTGACAGAAGGGGCGTGTCCTCACCCTGCGTCCGACCCCTCTCCTTCCCTACACCTGGGGAGTCCTTAGAACCTCAGGGCCCGTCAACACACCTCAACCACTCAGAAACCACCTCACCAGAGGCAGGATACAAGCCCACTGGTACAGCGCTGCGGTTCGAGGGGCATAGCCAGGGAACAAGGTACCCCCGGGGCAGACCCACCCCTGACCAGGACAGTACCAGTACTGAAGTGTGCCACCTTAAATGCCACCTTAAATTTCTTTCTGAGAACAATGTAAACATTAAATAAATGTTTTGTTGTTTAAAATATCATCCTCGTCTCTTTGCTTTCCACAGTAATCCACAGTATTTAGACTTCATCTTCCGTCATCACCTCTATTTTCTGGCGAGCATTACCGTAAATATTCTAAATGTCTCTCACTCACTATGCTTGATCTGGAAATGCTCGGTAGGATACGTAAAAAAAAAATAGACAAAGATTTGTAGGGGGAATTTAAGGTAATATTTGAGAACGTTAGCAAGCTTTGGTGGGACAGAACAGCCCACGGGTTACACCAAGACCAGACGGTGCCGTGGAGGACAGCAGAAGGTTTGTTTAAAGAGAAAAAAAGATTCCACTGAATGTAAACAAGGAAATGAAGACGAATCTGAACGGAGGTTGGACATCATAACCAGGTCAGCACTCTCAGCTTTTGTTCCTGAGCTACCAGACCCGTTGGGTAATGGACCCACAGGAGGGCCAGAATTGCCCCCATTGTATTGGGAGCTAAAAGCATCTAGATCATGTTCACCTTTTAGCTTGGTCCATGAAGGCACCTAGACTGGCTTTCCCAGACCTCGTAGGGTCAGAAGGATTTCGGGCTGGAAGATCTGTTCCTATTTTGATGAACCAAGCAGCAGCAGGAGCAGAAAGGGCTTTGGATGAACGTTGGCCCAGTGTCATTTCAGCTCGAACCACTGAGAAACAACCAGGCCTGAATACTAAGTCCTGACTGCGTTTGTGTTTAAAGGTCTGCAGATCAAAAGTTCTCGATACGCTCCAGTGGAATGAAGCCCCCGGCGCTGGAGGTCACCTTCCTCCGAATATTGACAGGACTAATCTTCCTCACAGAGCTGGAATCCACGCTACAAAGCTTCGCCAGAACCCGTCCCTCTGCCGCCTCGCCGCTGATCTTATGTTAAATCGGATTTTATCCGCCGCGCCAAAATCAATCAATCGCACACACAGACGTGACATGATGTTTCTCCAGAAGCCCGGTACGGTTGAGCGAGTAGACGGGAGGGTCAGGTCGCTCAGCCTTTTTCGGGAGTTAATGTCGTATATCGGAGTCCATTTCACCAGCAGCTCAGTTCCTCCACCATTTTGTTCTCCTCAAGGCCATGAAGAGAGCCTTGTTCCTGTTTTTGTTCCTCCCCTCTCCCTCCCTGAAGCTCTTGCTATCTTGTTACACAGATGGCACGAGTAACCTCCAGCGCAGATCTTCCGCTCGCCTCAGCTCTTTTTTTTTCCACCGTTGGTGCTTGTGAAAGCAGAACTAAAGCAGACTCAAGGTCTCCTGCACTGCTGACTTCCACTAAATCACATCTGATCATCTGCACGAGCTCAGAGCAGCTCCGAAAACCGTCCAGAGCCTGATCTTCTGACTGGGGATGACTGGATTTACTATTTACTAACCCTTGGTGAGGAAAGGAAAAACATTCCGATACGAACGCAGTCATGGGCAGAATCCAGCTTCTAATCTTTAAAACAACCTTTAGACCCCACACGGTCCGGACCAATCCCCAGGTTCTCCTCATGTTCCTCAGCAGGAACCAAAGAACCAAACTCTTTTTTTAAACTCATGTTTAGCCTTCTCAACATAACAACATCCTGCCTCAAGAACTTTCGAGTCCATGCAAAATATAGATTCCATGAGTCAGACAAGAGGCGGAAGGTCCAGATGAACAACTGCACAAGAGGTTGTGACTTTTCAGCATAAATCTTGAGTTAAAACGTCATCAATCTGACACACAAGATACAGATACAGAGACCCCGATTCAACAAACAAGCTCCTTTAACAACATGTCTATTGGATTATGGTCCGGACTTTGACTTGGGCTGTCCCAAAACCTTTATTCTTCTTATTTAGTTACCTCTGTGTGCTTAGGGTCATCTTCGTTCTGCATGACCCACATTCTCTTCAAACTCAGGTGCACTGCTGTTCTGATTTCCATATTAACGCTTAAAAAAAGTTAGGAGTTAGGAGCCTTGCTCAAAGGTCCACTGGACCATCGTCTCATACCTACACCTCTGAGACACACCTGTCCTAAACTCTACTTTCAGTTTGTATTACATTTACATTTACAGACGGATTTTCCGTTTAAAACAAGCTTATAAACTACATTATGGATTAAGAACCCTGTTTAGGAACCAAACATTGGAAGCTTGGCACTGCTGGATCTTTTGAGGTTGTGTGAGGTCTTTGAGGTCCAGTCCAGTACCTTAACTGCTAGGCTACCACAGTCCTAGCTTGTTTTCACTGGGTTTTCAAAATAAGACGAGGGATTGTAACAGACATAGCAGAGAGAACCACCTAGTGAACAAGTGAGGTAGAGCTGAGGAACGGGAGTCACAAATCTGAGGACCTGAGACTTGCTGAATAAAAGACCCAACAAAGCTTTAACTTGGTGTTCATCGTTTGAGTCTTGACTTGTTTTTGTCTTAAATACTTGCCCCTTTAGATCGTTTTTTCAGATAAGCCAGCTGTACGAAGACATCTGTAGCACGGAAGTGGCTATTCCAAAAATAAAAGTTATAACTCGAGTTATTACCTGAATACGATCCCAGAAACCCGAGAGTGAAGGTAGAGGTCAGTATTTATGTGTAAGCATTCACAGGTGGGACAGAGGAAGCTCTGATTCAGATGAGATTAGAGCGAGGATGGCGGTGACAGAGCGAAGCGACCACTTCCTCAACAATGAGCAAACCTGCTAAAGCCACATTCTAACAAGGCCTGACGTGCCAGAACTAGAACATGCAACCTCTGTCCAACAAAGACATCTCAGCAAGGTTCTGCCCTCTGGCTTCCTAAAACAGCCCATAAGCACACGGTTTGAGATGTTTGAGATTAACTGCAATCCCATCCCATCATCTAGGCAAGTTCTAAGCACTTCTAGATACAGAACCATCCTGAAACCAGCTTGGATCATCTACAGTGGCGCTCCAACATAACATCACCAATCCAGATCCTCAAATCAGAGCCAGAGGCTCTCAGAGAAAACGACAGTGAGAAAATTCCAAAGAATTTCAGCTACGTTTTCATCCTGGTGCTTCTCAAGTTGTTTCTGAATTATGAGAGCGGTTCTTACGGAGATCCTTGGACCTGGAATACGAGTTTACTTGGAGGAAGCTCCTCCCTTAATCCAGCTCATGATCATTCCCAGCAGATGCAGCTACCGTTACCCTTGTATTGTTGGGGGTACTCAAATGGAAATCCAACCAGATGTGTGTTTCATAGCTGGATTATGTCTGGAGATACTTTGGCCCAACCACAGCCTGAACCTGAACCAGAAGCACAACCAGACCATCTCACCTGAGGGGGAATACCAACCAGAGAGGTTCAGACTCGGGTTGGTAGACCAAGGTCAGACGAGGTGATGACTAATTGTGGCTTGCGTGAAGCTTCCTCTATTATGAGCCGTTTCCACTATTTTGTGGAAGTAGATCTTCTGTGTTTTCTACATTGAATGTTTACGGCGGATCTACAAAAAGACCAATCCAGACTGGTCAAGAGTTACAAACAAAAAAATCCTCAGAACAGCTTCGGTCCTTGGTTAATCCACGTTCTCAAAATGAGTGGATGGTGGATGCTTGGAACTTCTTCAGGAAGGATTTGAGAAGCCGTGAGAGCCTGGTTCTCAAAACAGTTTTAATCCCTTTATGATAACTTCAAATACTGACATATAACCGGTTATAAAAACACTGGTTACCAATTTAAACACTGGAATCTAGGTAGATTAATGGACATCTACCAGTGAGAAAGTGAAAAATGAATTGTTCTGTTGAGGTTTCCATGTTTTTTACATCTGGAGAACATTCAGAGAAGAAGTAAAGCTGCCCTGGACATAGCTGGTGGCCTAGGGTTTGAAGAATGAAGAAGGTTATGATCTACTTTAGCCTTCTGGAATCCATATCGGACCTAAATATAGCCCCCTGCCCCCTCCTACCAGAGCTGTTCCAGGCAGCTCTGAGACCCCGAAGCAGACCCAGGACCCGCTGGAGGGATTACAACTCACATTTGGCTTGGGAATGTCTAGGGGTCCTCCAGGAGGAACTGGGGTCCGGGAGAGAGAGAGAGAAGTCCATATTATGGTGGATCTACAAAACCAAACTGGACTTGAAGATCTCAACCACTGTATGGTACCAGCCTTCAGATTTAACCTGGTCAACTATTCTTGGAAACGTGTCATGACGTCCACTGCTATCAGAACCTCCAGCTACATCTGGAGAACATTCCAAGAAGGATTAAAGCTGTTTTAGGTCAGTAGTAACGAGAGCTTTAATCCTTGTTGGAATGTTCTCCGTCCTGCACGGTCTGAGCTTTGTGTTTGGAGCTTCTTTTAGAAAGCAATCTATTGTAAGATTCCAGAATCCGTATGAGGTCTTCAGAACATCCCTAATCCTTCCCTCACAGCAGCTCTATTTATAGCTGACAGGTCATGTTCTGCAAAACTGAAGATGTAAAGACCAATCCAGGCTGTTCTTGATCCCTAAATTATAACCAGACGATCGCGACCACTGTTTGGTATCAGGCTTCTACCCCAAAACACTTGTTATCACTGCTGAGCCAAAACGAACAAGGTCTGTTTTCCATTGTTCCTACATCCGGAGAACGTTCCAGGAAAGACTGATGTTGTTCTGGAGATAAACAGAAGTCCTGGCTTTAACCCTTCATGGAAGTCTTTCCTATAAACCCCCAACGCTGGATGTTGGAGCTCCATCAAGAATAATTAAAGAACAAAGAAGGTGGAGATCTATTGTTAGGTTCTAGAATTCACCTTAGGTATTCTGAACAGCCTTAATTGCCAACAGATCGTGGTTTCAAAGACCAACCCAGCTTTAAGCCTTCTTGGAGCTGAATGGTCTGGGCTGGACGTTGGAGCTTCGATTTAAAAGTTCTCTGAACATAAAGAAGGTTTCCATCCATTTTAACGTTCTAGAATCCAGCAGCTTCAAAAAACCATCGAGTTAAAGCCAGCTACTGCGGATCAACAAAACCTAAAAGTGTAGCTATGAAGACCAATCCAGACTGGTCAAGCTCTTCAAGTTATAACCAGCATCTGGATCTCAACCTGCATCTAGTCTGGTACCTTCGGAATGAAAACACTGGCTAGTAAGGAAAACAGACTTGCTCCACCATCATCATCATCATCACCACCACAGCATTCCGACAAGGATTAAGCTGAGAACTTTGAGAAAGCTAAGAGCTTTTAATCCTGCCAGGAATGTTTTCGTACAAGTCCGGAATGGTTTTGTTGGAGAAGAACAACCAGTTCTTGGGGATCTTTGGATCTGTTGCACAATCTTAACGTAAATCTTCAGTGCTGCTTACATCGAAAGATTAAGGCGAACATAAGGAGAACCTCTTCAGTGTTGATCCCGTAATATGGAACATCTGCAGGAGGCACCTGCTGTTGTGGAGAAACCTCTTTTGTTGGGGTTTTACGACAATGCAAAGCAGCCGCCGGTCCTAACGACCTTCTAACCATGTGGAACCCTCATAAAGGAACAGGGCTAATAATTTACTACCGGAAATTTACAATTCGGAAAGTTTTGGAAACAACTTATGATCGTGACATGATCACCACGTTCTCTTGAGGGTCTAAACCCTTAGGAGGTCTGGCTCTGGTTCAGGTTTCTCAGCAGAACGTCCAGATTTGCATAAAGGCAGGTGGTGACAGAGGACAGAGACGCTGCAGCAGAACTGGATGTTCAAACTCGATCTGCAGGTTGGCACGAGGAAGTTACGCTGACAAGACAAAAAACATCAGCGCCCGCCCTGCCCAAATCCAGATCCACCACAGGGAACGTCCTAGAACGTTCGAGTAGTACCACAGAGCTCCTGGGAGTCACGTTCTGCATTCCAGGAGTCCAGAAAAAAAAAGCTTTGATCTGATCAGAGGAGGAACGGGCGTCAGGATTCGGGGTGGAGATTCTGGAGCGTCCACCAGCATGAATTTTAAACACTGTCGCAGAGAGAGCTGAGCGTCAGCAGCTTCTAGTGACCACACTTACTGCAGCAACACACACACACACACACACACACACACACACACACACAGCATCCAAAAACAGGAATAAAACTACACAAAACAAATCTGAAAGCAGCAGAGTATTCTTATCTCAGATTAGGTTCCTCATCGTTACACGGTGCCAGCTGGGTACCAGCAGAACACCACAATAACACTGCATGTTTTACAACCGTAAAGAATCCTAAAAGTTCTCTAAGAACCAAGCAGGAACTTTGAAAGTGATGCGAAAGGAAACAATAACGCACCTGAAACAAACATTCAAACTTTCAATCTCTTCCAAAACACAACACAGGCACAATGTAACGCGGGGCGACCCTGGTCAGGTCCTCATATGGAACAGACCAGAACCCACCAGGAACCCAAGAGTGGCCAGATTTAGGAACACACCCCGGGTGAAACAGAACCTAACCCGGTGAATACACACAGATTGTTGAGACTCTCCGGTTTGTAACCCACCTCTGATGAGGTCTATCTATTACAGCGTCATTTCAGCTGCTTTCACTTACAGACAGACCCAGGAGAAACAGTAAACCCAAAAACGTTCATTTAGCTTCCATAACGAGACTTAAATAAAAACAAACAACAAAGAAAACCCCAAGGTTTGTGAGATACGACAACGCAACTGTTTCTGTCTTAAATATTCGTACATTTTTACTCTAAGCCTGAAACTTAACAAGCACTGAGTTGTTCCAGAATGTTCCAGAAATAAAAGCATGTTAATTAGTTAAGGGTTTAAGCTTAAGATCCTAACAGGAATATAATAACAACAAACGTTCAAATAAAACTGTTCCAAAAACGATAAGCTGTTAAAAACGAGCGTGAGAATATATCCAAATAACAAGAGCATAAAAAGAAAGCAACGATCATCTCTTAACTAAAACTGGTGAAAAAACTCCCAAAAAACAAAAAGCAGCTCTTAAAACACTACAAAAAATACAAATAAGACCAGGAATAGTTTAAAAATAAGGGGCTTTATGTTCATTCGTTATGAGCAGCTTAACAAAAATAGAACCAAAAAGAACAAAAACCCATTACGACTTTCCATTCAAACTGGCCTTTAAAAACAAGCAGGCTTTATTTTAATAAGTTAACAGCAACGTAAGAACGGAATAAAAGCTGCAGAAAGAAACAACAAGAACAACAAGAAAACCAGAGCATAATAAAAAAAACACACAAATTAAATATACAAAATAAACAAAACCAGCTACGATAAAAAGCGAAATCGATTACAAAGCTCCATAAGAAACACGCTCTGAGATTTAAAAGCATCTTATTAGATAAGAAATGATGATTAAAATAAAATAAGAAGCATTTTAAAACCGTCCCGCTGGATATAAAACGTCTAGACGAGAATTAAAATAACACTGGAATAATCGTTCAAACCTTCCAAATCACAAGAAACTAAGAAACTGCTCACTAAACAACGGCACAATAACAATCTTATCCTAATCAATAAAATAAGAACTTTTAATCAATAAAACCGCTCAGGAAATAAAGCTTTAAAAAAAACGAGCTTTAAAACCTTTTAAAACCAGCCTGAGAACGAGACTCGAGAAGACCTGAAACCAGACAAAAAGTTCTAATCTTTCAAAGCAGGCAAAAGAAAGAGAGAAACCAAGAAGAACGAACCATCCAGCTAACAGTAACGCTCGTATTAATGAGAAGAACCAAAGCCTGCTGTGAAGAACGAGGAGAGATTTAAAGCCTCCATAACTTTGCTCAAAAAGAAAACAAGGTTGTGAAAGTGAAGCAGAAACTTCTGGGAAGTTCTGGTCAGGCGTCTGAAGGACACACTGGTGCAGGAACATTAGCATGAAGCTACGTTAACGTTCAGTACTCGGTCTGAGCTTCTGTTTATTCAAACCGGAACCAAACCCTGAGCTTAAAAGCCACCATGTGTAATCAATAATAATAATAATAATAATAATAATAATAATAATATTAAATCTGAGACCGCTGTGAGATCTGCTAAACATCGGCTGGAGCAGAGAGAGAGAGAGAGAGAGAGAGAGAGAGAGAAGCCAGGAGGTTCCTCTGAGGAGAAGAACGGTCAGGAACAAGCGATGAGGAGAAGAAAAGTAGACCTTTGTTCTCCTCTCACTCCTCCTTCCTTCCATTCTTTCTCCAGCAAGCCTCCATTTTTTTTACCTGATGGAGGAACGTCCGAGAAAAGCAGAAGGTCTGAGAGGAACCGGCAGAGGAACCGAGCTGCTCTCACATCCACGTCCAGCCAGAGGTTAATAAATCCATGGTTCTCCGTCAAGCTTGGCGAGGAGGAACATTGGCTTTTTGTACTCAGTGTGTGTGTGTGTGTGTGTGTGTGTGTGTGTGTGTGTGGACGTGGTGAGAAGCTGCTGTCGCCTAATGGACGATCCCAGAGGAGAGAAAAGAATCGCAATGGCTTCTCCTTCTTCCCTTCCTCTCTCTTTCCCACACACACACACACACACACACACACACACACACACACACACGCGAGGGTCTTAGATCTTCAGAATCTCCAGACCTCCAGCAAGTCCACCAAACACACACACACACACATACACTCTCACATAACCACTCAGGTTTCCTGAGGAACCGAAGCTCCTTACGTTACAAACCCTTCACTTCAGCTCTTATTTTTATTTGTATTCTTGTTCTTAATCTTCTCGTTTTTAAACTACTGAAGCTTCTCAGGAATCAGAACTTCAGATTCAGATCTTTACCACACAGCCAAGTTCCAAAAAGCAGAGCTCCAAAACCATCCGGAGATCAAGAACGAAAGAAAGAAAGAAAGAAAGAAAGCAGACAGA
>JAUZST010034450.1:0-28320 GCA_034779995.1 Parotocinclus haroldoi | reverse complement strand
TATAAATGCTCAACAGTATCCATACTCTCTACTTCCACAGCCAAGTCTTTGTAATATGTGCTGCAAGTAAGTTTTGCATTGTCTTGTTGAAAAATGCATGCATGTCCCTGGAAAAGATGACATCTGCAAAGCAGCATATGTTGCTCTAAAATATACACGTACTTTTATGCACTAATGCTGAGATCACATAAGTCACACACTTGTTGACAAACATCACCCGTTTAAAACACATCATTATTTAGTTTTTAAAAATTCATTACTAGCTGTGCTGCAGGCCTGAAACGCAGAAATTGATGTTTATTAACAAATGAATTGAAGCTGATGAACAAAACGGCAAATGTCAAATTTAGCATTTTCATAGGGGGTTCAACACTGATGATAGGTCTTCCATGGTCTCTGTGTGATTGCTGAGCAGATTTAATCTAGAAATCAGTCTTAAGCCATATCCAAAGTACTAACATTACATGAGGTCTGAAGGTAATTTGCCATTTCAAACTGAGCTACTCTGTAATTTTAGTGGTCATGTCAATGTTCTTCTTCCTCCTTCACTGAGAAAATTACAGTCATATTTACCTGCTGCATTCAACATAATCTGTGGTCCTCTGATATTTACAACCGTGTCTGGATACTCATCTCTATGTTTTCATATTCTGAAATAAGAACTACGGAACTTCTAGGGAACAGATAAAAATCAGATGCATTTCCAAATATTCAAATAAAAGCCCAAAATAACAGTATCAAGACAGCTCAGGCTAATGGGGTGAATAGAGTGCAATATACAGATATACAAATATTATTATATTATATAGTATTGTATTTAAATACACCCTTCATTTTCTTGAATAATAGCATGTTCTTTCAGCTGTGTGTCAAACAAACATCTGGGTTCAAAGAATACCATGGGCTCACTCATGCTGCTTGAAGTTCCCCGACCAAAGACATATTCAACTACTGACTTCACACTGAGCTTTACACCTCTATAGTGGACAAAAGTGTTTCACTGCAACAAAAAGCATTCCTGTGAGAACCATGCTTCCAAAGTTCAATATACAAGTTTAACCAATAAAGCCAAAACTGCTGATTTACATTATGTTAATCATATAATCCATTTTAGCAAAAAAAAATAAAAAATACAAGAACTTTGTAGCCCACATAAATGACAGATGATAGCAGATTTATCATGGTGGTTATGCCTAATCTGAAAAGTGCAACAACCAAAAAAAGTGCCAACAGTTGTGTGGTATTTGCTGATGAAGGAATATTTCAGTATGCAGATTTCTTCTCTTCTTCTTGATGCAAGTCAGACTGACAAGCAAGAGATAAAATATATGGACATAAAACTAACTTGAATTTACTGATAAAGACTTGTGCTAATACATTTCACCACTGTCCAAAGGGAATATCATATTGTTTCTTTTTAGGTCAGGTGCGTAAATTTGGTCAACTCTGCAGTGATACAGCTGCTCCCTGGCTCTGGGCTCTTACTACAGGGATGAGGCGGTGAGCAGCTTGGAATAACTCAGTACATGTCTGGTTCTGGCACAGAAACAAGATTTAATTAGTTGACTGGTGCATTGCCTCAAAGCTACGACAGCAGAAACTCTAAACTTGGCAGGACCCTGACTGCAGGTGTGTGTTCTGCAAACAAGGAGGGAATTCATGCAGCCATATCAGTTTTTGCACAAAACGCACATCTCCCACTGACAGGAAAATAAAAAATACAATTTAGTTAATGGTTTTGCAGCAATGTGACATCTGGTGGTGCAGCAGTTATGGCAGTATTCACATCCCAGCAGTAAGCTGTCACTGATGGGACCTTGAGTACGGCTCCTAAACCAAACTTCTTGGATTGTAGCTTGTACTGTAAGACTGTGGTCTCTCTGGACGATAGTATCTCTCAAATGACTAAATAAATGTACCAGAATTAATTTTTATTATGAATTAATGTAACAGCTACAAAAAAACTACATTTCCATGATAAATATAAGATTTAATGTAAACTTTTAACTTTAGTTGAAAAAAGCACTAGTTATAACAGTCAAGTTTCAGGACTTCAGCAACAAAACTGTGATAAAACTTTTATTCCTCCAAGAAATCCTGCTTTTTGCAATGCCTTCTTAGCATAAAACGGCACTACCAAGATAGAACTGGCATACTGATTGAATCCTTTCAAGGTTTAAGCAGAGAAATAAATATTCTCACTAAAGTAACACCTCAAGCATTCACCATTTGAACCATGAGTTCCATAAACACAAGTGCACAGCTCAGGAGCATCTGTAGCAATATACATACGAAAATGACACCACTCACTAAAATTAGGGGATATTTCTAAATGAATATGAAGAGATAAAAAAAAGAAGCATTTTATTTAATTTCATTGCAGAAGCTCATCAAAAAAGCAAAAATAAAAAGTCAAAGAAAGTTGTTAGATTATGCAAATGAGATGCAAACTCAATTGAAGTGACATATTCATGGTGGTACAGAGAAGCATGTCAATCTGGAGGAGAGAGTGATTGATCAGTAGTGTGTATGGTCACCCAAGACTGCCAAAACAAGACTGTCAGTGATGGAGCATGGACAGGATCATACTGTCCAGCAGTTCTGCATAGATCTGTTGGCTGTGCAGCAACAAATTCAGATAAATTCTAATAAGGGGTTGACATGACTTGTGATTTGGTCAATGTGTAACAGGGGAGAGGAAATCATATGCAAATGAATTTGCAGTAAATGGCATCGCTGGCACTCCAGAACCTTGTGAGGGTGTCCGAAATGAATTCCAGAATGTTAGAGATAGAGACACAATGCTTTACAATCTATCAGATTTTAAATCAAGTATCACAAATCCTAATAATTTAATTTAGTTAAAACAGTGAATAATGAAAAACACTGTTTTCTTTGCTATTCAGTACTGGTCAGTACAGATGAACTCACATTTCAGTAAGAGCAGATCAACAGCGAAAATCTAGAGACAGAAAATAAGCAATCTGCAATCACTGAGGTATCAACAATAAAATATATGTTTTGTATTATCTGCCATTAAAGTTACATTTTTACATTTACATTTTCCAGCATTTAGCAGACGCCCTTATCCAGAGCGACTTACAATTGATACAGTCTTACAATCCAAGCAATTGTTAGTTAAGGGTCTTGCTCAAGGACTCAACTGTGGCAGCTTGGTACAGGTGCGATTTGTACCCTGTACCTTCTGGTCCAGAGTCCAGTACCTTAACCGCTAGTAACACAAATAAAAAAAAAATGCATTTGTAAATAATGTGCATAAAGAATTAAACAATTCAGGTCAGCAGCAGGCAAAGAGAGCAGGGGAAAGTTCTCTGCAAACCGGTCTCAGTCACAAGGACAAAAAGAGAGCATGCTATAGCTGGAGTATTTTACATGAAGGAAATCTGTTTTATTCTGATTGCCATTTGACAATTTGCCATGCTCTTTATAAACAAATCATTCAGCAGCATGGCGAATCAGAGCAGAGCAGCAGTTATCACAGGGCACACAGGATGGCTCCTTAAGCACCGCAGAAAAGGTCAGATCTTTATTGGTCAGCTGTCAGCTAATGCTTCACTGACCAAGAAGGTAGTGTGGAGGCGATGAATGCTTAACGATCACTCATTCTTATCCTTCGTTTTGGGCATTTAATTAACCAAAGGCAGTGGCAGGCAGCCCAGGAGAGATCAAATCCCAGTCATAGGTGCTTCCTTTAACCAGAAGCCAGTCTGTATTTTGATGGCAAATGCCCACCTTTGGATTTCGTGGTTTGCAATTAAAGATTATGCAAGTAAATGCAATGAAAACTAGTAGAGACGCACCAGTCCAACATTGTGCATTATATCTGGGTTAATACTGCCCTGTAATTGTGCCCTGAACTGCCTGCTAGGCACCGGGTTTCCTGAGACCCTGACCAAGATTAAACAAGTTTTAAAAATTATGATTTTAAATGATTATTATTTGTGTAATTTAAATAAAATAAATTCCAGAAACATAAAACAAAATAAAACTTGTTTTTATTAAATTTGTAAAAATGCTCTACATAAAAATCTGAAAGTGCTGGAGTATCTGAATGTTCACTGATCTTGAAAATGCAGATCCTGCAATTATCCAGCCCTTGCAATGCCTCTGCAACATGATTCACCTGAATCTGAAGCTTGGACATCTCGAAGCTGGTCAAACACAGACACAGAATTGCTTTCGAGAGACTGGTTGCAGGGACAGGTTCTTGATGCCACTGGACGATGGATATGCACGAAAACCATACTAAATAAATCCCATCGTGTTGGAATGCATGCCCGGTGATCAATGGTATGCGCATGGCTATTTTACCTGTGATGAGTGGTCAACTTCTCTGATGAGTAACAGTTCTGTCATCATCATGTCGTGATGAGGAACATTGGAGAATTCACATTTCATGCAAGAAAGGGACCCATTCTATGGTGGTAGAATCATGGTTCATCATGGGATGGCATCAGCACTGGTAATCATATCAAGCTTCACTTCATCAGATATGGATCGCTATGGATTATGTCAGGTCCTGCACCCTGTAGTGGTACCTTACATGATGGAGCAGGTATCTTACATGATGGAGCAGGTATCTTACATGATGGAGCAGTTGAAAATAACTATTTTCATGGATGATAATGCAAGGTACCATTTTGTGCATCATGTCAACAACATGCTCCAGGAAGTTGGAATCAAACGCATGGACTGGCCTTCAACAGACTGGAATCCCATTTAACATGCAACAATGTTGCAATATGCAACATCCACAACACTTGCTAATCAATCACGATAATTGAGTTTGCATCTCATTTGCGTAAGCAAACAACTTTGTCATTTCATTTGCTTTTTTAATTATCGTGTTTAAGGAAATTAAATGCTTCTTTTTTAAATTGGTTCATATTCATTTTGAAAAGTCCCATAATTTTTGTGCAATACGCTAGCCTATCAGCAGACAGACAAGATGGGATTTGACTGCATACTAATGGTGCCATGTCCAAGGCATGCATATGATGTGCCTCGAGTTCTCCCTGGAATGGGAAATGTGGGGAAAGTGTATATTATTTTTTTTTTGCTTTTTTTTACATTTAATACAATTCTGGTCAGTTTTAATTAAATCCTTTACATCAAAAACATGCAGTTTTAAAAACTAAATTAAAAGAATTTACAGATGGCCACCTACTAATTGCAGTCTGCTTAATGTGCTCTGCATGACACACAGGGTTTAAAAGCTGAGCGCGCCCCTAATTTAAATATGAGTATATGTGCCCTACGTTGTATTGGCACAATGTCTAGGGCTTTTCCTGTATTGTGCCATATGTCGCCGGCTGGGCACCAGCTAAGCCGTGACCCTATTGAGGATCAAGGAGATAAGAAAGTGAATGAATGAATGAGTTACTGTAGGAATTCTTATTTAATGTATCTTAACTTTTTAATCGATATTAAGTTTAAGGTGTGTCATAAAAACCTCATATACCTGTATTGAATTTCAAGTGTGGAAACACCAGCTAAATAGTCATTTGAAGTGGGGCATCCTGGGTTGTGTTTGAGGGACCAATTATGTTCTACCCAATTGCGCATTACAGCCATTAAGAGGATTCATTAATGAACTAACTCCTCATTCTGGGGTGGGGGTAGGGGGTTTAATTGAGGGCCAAGCTTGTGGTCGCAGAATCACTAGCAAGAAAACGTCACTAGCAAAAAAGCAACTAAAAGCAACTAAAAGAGTGAATATTTTACCCATTTGAAAGAGCAATAAATTTGCTACAGTCTTTGTAAATCATCCCGTCAGTGGATTCTCCTGCTACTTTCTGATTTATGGAGATTGCAGAAACATAGGTTGGTGACATGTCTATGATTATCTAAATGATTTAACTGAGTTTTAAGAGATATTACATAAATTGTGTTTTTACCTTTCAGCCTCTGACACACTAGACAAAAAGGTGCATCTACAATTTTCTTCATGTGACTTGTCAAAACAGATTTTAAACAAAGAGTTCTATTCTTATATCAGTATTACACCCTTTTGGGATCTATTCGATGGTAAGTGCAAGTGTTTCTAACATTTTTATTCAGTCTACGCATTTTTAGAGCAACTTACAACTGGTTAATTTACACTATATTATAATTATGGGAGGAGTACAATCACAACCCACAGTAGGTTGTGTCCTCATATGCATGGATCTATCAGTGGGCCAACCATGCTAATCCAATCTTCCTTAAAAAGTACTTGGGAGCATGAGACATGGACCTTGGAGCAATGGAACCGCACCTAAGTCAGTCAGTCAGTGTGTTTTCTATTACATCACATGAAAGGTCAAGGACGTCTGCATTGGATACCTGGGGAAGTGGTGGAAGCAGATGGCTCATGTGTGTATAAAAGAACAATCAATACAAAGAAACGAAAAGATATATTACGAAACAAAGTGAAGCTAATGTTACACCATATGGCAAACAAGTATGCAGGTTCCCTTCTTATTGGTCTTAATGGTTTCCTTTATTTTAGCCATACTCGCTGCTAGCTGGTTTAAAACACGAAGCATACAGGCATGGTTCAATATATTTTCTCATGTCTTTTCATTTCAGACCATTTCATATTTTCATACCAGACAAGATAAACTGTAATGCCAAAATTTAGTCAATGCTTAGCAAAGCATGATCTCACAGTCATACAAATTCCATGTAAAAACTTGCAACCTGTACACAAGTACTCATGGTTTAATTTTTGGTTTGATGGTCACATTTAAATTTCATTCATTGCTATACACAATCATTTGGCAATATAGTGTTAAAGAGGTTAACTGAATGTAATTATCAAAACAGCAAGATGGAATTGTTGAGAAACAAAAAGCTGAGTGTGAGGACGATTCACACTGCCACACTGACCCATAGCCATAGGGGTGCAGCAGAAACCCCTGTGTTAATGAATCTTGGCACCAGCACTTGATAAGTGCAACTCCACAGTACAGCATCATGCAGAGAGAGAAAAAAACAAAAAATAGGTTGATGAAATCAGGAATTTTGTTGACCTAGTGGAACCATATGCACATATATGCAACATATCAAAATAATGAATACTGAAATGCAAAGTGAACCCACCAGGATATCACAATCAAATGTAACTTTCATACAGGAGAATGACAGAGCATTCACTTGACCAATTATTAACCTTGCGGTATCAGCAGTTGCTAATGCTGAGCTTGACCGTCAGGACACCATAGATTGCCAGAAACAGTCCTGCCAAGTCAGGGCCTTGTTTATTATGTAACTCAAAATAAATCATGCATTGGAACATTACTTGAATGAGTCACTAAATGTATGTGATCAAACCAAGCACCACTAATGCAATGTATCTGATTAAATACTGTGCTTCTGATGTTTAAATGTAGTATAGGTAGGTGTCGTTTAAAGACACTTAAGATTCACTGAAATGGACATTCATTACCATTATCCCCGTCTTTTTATGCCATTGCCATCTAAAAATAAAGGACACTTTCCCAAGAAAACGTCTGCAAACGTTACATAAGCATGTTAGAGATACAAATAAAAACATGGAATGCTATACTGTATTTTCAGTAATTATTGTGCATTTGATGCATTAGGGACACTGTGTAAATTAGTGTACCCTGTTTATGGAAAGCCATTACACTAACATGAGCCAAAAAAAAGCATCGATAGACAGTATTATGAATATCATGGAAAACCATCAAAATGAAGCAAAGGCCCAAAAAATGCATGTGAACCAGTTTAAATAGTTATAGTTTAGTATGGGGGGGTATATGATAGGGTGATGGGGAGAGATACTCTTTGCAATAGAACATGTACACACACAAACGTCATTTGCAGCTTGTGACAAACATTGCAAAAAGTCGTACAAACACGAGTAACTGTTGAAACTCAACGAGTTAGATCAGCCTGTAGGCAAACGTGAGCTAATGAGAATGCAAGGACACGACCGGAAGGCAGTTTCTCTCACTCGCGCACACACTCTCGCACACGCACTCTCGCACACGCATCAAATAAGAGACTTGTGCTCTTAAACTCCCATCTCTACTTTTAGATACACAACACTGACTGGCTGTAGAGGTGGCTAGTTGTTTATTGCCACAAATTAGGAGTAAAAATAAAATATTTTTATTTCCCTAAAACGTATTAGAATATTTAGATGTTACAGAAAGATCTGAAGAACAGTCAAGCAATTGCAATATAACACTTCAATATTGAGGCCAAACTACAATACAATGCTCGTGCTCCACCTACTGTGTCCAAATACATTATCATTTCTTAGCATGGATGGGCTGCAACAGGAGATGATAAGCGTAAATCTTGGCACTTGGAATATACAGCTTCAAGCTGCAGCTGCACGGTGTTCTGAGACCCATTTCTCCACTGACCGGGATTAAACATGTCATTAACTTATGCCAGAATAGCCCTTCTGTTGAGTCAGATCAGGCAAGTGAGCATTTGCTGTCCTGTCCTGCATTAATGAGTCTTGGACATTCAACATCCCATTGAAGGTTCACGGTTTGTTCCTCCTTGGAGCACCTTTGCTAGTCAATCACCAGTCACTCATTGTCATTCTGGAGATGCTCTGACCTAGTTTTCTGCCATAAGGATTTGTCCCTTGTCGAAGTGGCTCAGGTCTTTACACGAACATTTATTCCGCATTCAACACATCAACTATAAGACCCGACTGTTGGCTTACAATCTCATACAGTGCATCTCAGAGCTTGGTTTGCACAGCTGTAATGAGATGACAATTGTGTTTGTTATTTCATCTGAGAGTGACCTGATCAGTGTATATTGTACATTTGTCAAGCATCAATTTCTCAGAGAGAAATTTCTTTCAGAGAGACGTGTTCATACATGCCCATGATGATCTCTCTAAAATGCTTATACTGCTTGGAAGGAAGCATAAATCAGGCATTAGCTTTTGTCACTCTCAAACTGAGTGGGCTGAATAAGCAGGTTTCAACATCATTAGAAATGGCTTTCACTGCAAATCCTATATCTCCACAAATACATAGTGAACTGGTTCACTAAATAATGGGTTGTACAATGTCCAGCATGACCAGATACTATCCTTTGGAAAATAAAGAAAGTCAAAAAGCTCATCAGCTGACTATTGCATATGAAACCCAGACAAAGTGCCAAGGGCAAAATCCAAGTACATGTCCATAGCTTATCTTAGCAAAACATTTAGTATTTATCATCCTGTTATACAGTATTACATGGTTGCTTATACTAAATGGTCCATTATTCAATGCAGGTTGGCCTGCAGCAGTGAGTATTTGTAACTTCTCTTGTATTAGACCTCAGCCATCACAAGGGAATACCTGGAACTGCATTTCTATAGCCAAAGGATTCCGCAGAGCTGTGCCATAATGCACAGAGCTTCCATGAAATCTTAGTGAAGAATGATGTAAAGTGGTTCCTAAGGCTACCCGGTGTCTGTTCTGTATAACTAAGAAATCACTGATCTAGTGCCTTTATTGACAGGCCAAATGCAGAGGGAAAAAAACACAGATTCAAACAGAAAGGTGGAAAAATAACAGATCCAAATAGTGTTTTAAACTCTAGCCTCAGGAGATAGTTTCAATGATTTGGGACAGTGCTGAGGTTTATTCAAGGAATTCTTCCAGGAATAAATGGGTAAAAACAGGAAACAGATACAGAATCGCATGCAAGAACTGGATATTATCACAATAAAGTGGATGGCTGTTGCTGCTTAAACTCCATTTACTACTGAGGAAGGATATTCAACACCCGTGTAAACAGTAAGCGTTAAAGAGGAAATGAAATATGAAAATAAACAATGACTATGTTTTACTAACTGCTTTGAACTGTTACAAGGACTGCTGTCAAAAAATATATAAAAGCTAAAGGTTGGCAGTAAGTGCTTTTGTTTTGACATGACCAGTGCAAATCGTAAAACGCAGTGACAATGAAGAATGACAGACATCTCACAGGAGAGGGTAACGCACTATTTAACTTAGCGATGATGCACTTGGGTTATGTAATAAGTCATAATATCAGTACCTCTGTTTTAGAAAGCAGTGTGATCAAGGCTGAGTAGCTCATGTTCTGTAGAAATCTGTGAGCATTCACTTGTATTCATTAGATTGGAAACTCAGTTTGCAAACCCTCACATTTCCATCATTTAGATTTAGTGTTGATATAACTTACAATAATATTATTCCAAAAACAGCAATTTGCTCATATTCAGCACATCTCATAATGAACAGCTTTCTGCAGAAAGCCTTCTGCTCTCAGTGCGTACATCCATCTGTAAGTGTACCATGCCAGCTTCACACACTTGGACTGGCTTGAAACTGCTTTAATGAGACATCTGTGTATGATGAACTAGTGTCTGAAAAGAGATGCTTTGTCATTTCATGTGCTAATGAAGTCACAGAGCATCTAATGATACTTATTATGATAGACTAAATACAACATACAATATGTAAAAACAAACATTGCTTTGGAACATCACATTACTGTATAAAGTGTAAAGCTAAAATGATCTAAATAATTGCATTCAAATTGAGTCATTTATCAGACACCCTTTTCCAGGACGACTTACAACTGATACAATCTTACAATCCAAACAATTGTGGATTCTTTCTGAGCCATAGTCCAGAAAATTAACTGTTAAACCACCACAATTAAACATAATACAGGTAATATTCAATGCAAGCCCATTAGTGAATGAATGGACGAAGGGTGTATGAATTCAATATGGTGAATGAGTTCATTAAGTTTTAATTATCAGTCCCCTTTGACCTTACTGTACGGTGCACCACTGCAACATTAAGGGTAAATATTTCACAAGATCATTTCCATGCCAAGAAATACTGCACCGAAGAGATTTTTCCCCCGGTTAAAAAAAATATAAATCAGTCAATTCAGGTAATGGACTTTGGGAGATGCAACCTAAAATAGTGCCAAAGCCACTTGATTAGGTCAGAATTCTTGCAGGCAGCAAGTCCGTTTCCAGGAGACAGAGCAGATACTTATTCCCTTCCAAAGATTTACAACTGGAATTAAATCAAACCCTAAGCCTACTGGTGGTGTGTGAAAAAGTCAGAGGTCAGGCTACTACCATCATTACACCAATGTACCTCTTCAACCCTCAACCCTCTCATGGTAAACTATGTCCATGTGAAATACGGTCTGCTGAAAATAGATGGAATAATTTTAGAACAGTGGGAGGTGGGCTATCTGTGAGCTACAGACAGGGGAAAATGCTTCTGATGGACAGAGGGTAGAATCATAATTTAATGTGCCATATTGGGCTCTGGATGAAAAACACAGAAGAAAATGCTTTTATTTAGTCCATTTAACAATGGATGCTTGAGATGGATTGTAAATCAGGAAATTGAAACGCACAATGATGTGCATAGTGGATAAATGTGCATGTTTTGTATGTATTTGTGTATAAAAAGAGTCACCTGTGACTGAAACACACATAATATCTTGTAAACTCTCCATGAGCACAAATAATAGCTGCAATTTGATTTGGCATGGACTGGAAGTTTCTGGATGTAGGCGAGAGCAAAGTTTATTGTTCAGTCCTACTTGTTGTTCTACCTATAGTCCCATCGATGTAAGTATCTGGGGATTTTGCAGACCAGATGCTTGATTGCTTCTAAATGCTCATCATGCCAATCAGTCACATTTGCAGCCCTGTGAACATGATAATGGTCATCTTGAAATACAGGGATAGAAATAATGCGAAAAGCATTAAGCAAAACCTGGTTGTCCAGCAGCTCAGTATTTTATATTTATTGTCACCTAACCCAAACGACTCATTTTCACATTATTTAAACACTCCCAGAAGATGACAGAACCTCATTCAGCTTGAACACGATGCCTAACATCATTCACATGCGCACAAATGAGATTCAGCTAAGCATAGAGCACGTTTCTTTAAGAAATAGATTGTGAAGGACCATGCGTTGCCAGTGTTCCTTGTAAGTTAGTTTTGTTTTTCAGGCACAATTCTGAAAGAGTTTCTGAGATATAGAAAAGACAGATATTTGCCATTGCCGACTGTACACTTTCAATTCAGCCATTTTCTTTTCACTCTTGCCTTTGGCACGCCCAAATGCATTTACTCCTTTTTATCATCAGCTTCGTGATCCATCTTCCACACATAGAACAAGACATTCACTGCACTATAACACAGTGCAAACTATAGCATCAACTATGCAAAAGGATGGTCTATAAATACCTGCAGGGATTCAAAGTCATCTGCAGGAGCCTGAAGTTACTACCACCTTTACCACTTTTTTTGTCTGAGGCAACTTGTAAATCATTTACTGTTATTTGCTTTAAGGTACTGTATCATGCTTACTTGTTGACTGATGTTTCTGCATAACAGGATTGGGTGATTGCATTTAGTTTCTTCATTACTAAATAATATTGAATGAAAAGCTCGACACAGGCACTGAATGTATTTACAATACAGGGGTGCAGACATGTACAAAGACTGCATGGATAGATGGTTAGATCTACTTTCTCTGATTTCAAGTTTCAAGTGGGCACTCGGCATGGTCCAAGAATCTCTATGACCACTTCTTTGCACTCATTAAACTGCTCTCTCTTCCACATCTCTATGGAAACAAGACTTTTCACCAGCTTTCGCCTTCCATCTCACCTTCCCAGTGAAAAGTGCATTTGCCTCCATGATAAGAATATCTTACAGAAAATAGGTGTGCATATCCTCGATTAGCTCAAAGCTCAGCTACTTTTTGGGTAGGTACAACAACAAAGATCTACTTTTTACAACATGCGAGTTATATCAGAGATGCTTACTGAACGGCAACTTTTTCAAGGGTTACAGAGTTTACCTAAATAGCTGACTGATCCTTAGTAGTCTGGAATATATTAACTTGCTTTGGTAAATATACTGCTCACAAAAATTAAGGGAACAGTGTATTTTAACTTATTTTAAACCTTTGTTTATATACACGGCTTTTTATAAACAAAGTACATCTACTGCACTGACAGGGTGATTGTAAGAGGGTGTAGCACTTTAAACAGTTTCAAATTTGTTTTCTCCTTTTGCAAGTTATTTTTAGTAATCGCTAATAATAGAAACATATGTACTAAATTAAGTGTAGTCCAGGTCTAACAAAGGCAAAAAGGCACAAAATACTATAAAACTAATGACGTTAAGGTCAAGCCTCTTTATAAGCCTGCCAAGTTCTACATCAAATTTAGGAAACCATTTCTTCGGAGTACTGCAGAAAGTAGTAGGGGAAGGTAAGGGAAGGCAGAGCGTGTAGGGGAAGGTGGAAACCTGTGAAAGGTCAAATTAGGACTCACTGTGGTGATCACTACAATTCACTTTACTGCCACTGATTGTCAATTTACACAATGTCTGTAAACTTACGTGTGGCTAAAATAACAGGAATCACTAATTAGATAGGTTGTTTATATACTTTTGGCCATATTCCATTTCATAGACACTCACTTCATTGCCTTCCTGGTATAATAATAATAATTCCCAAGGAAATAGTTTCAGACAGAACAGATAAATAAGCCTAAAATCTATGCTTTTCTTACCCTACAAGCTATGGTTTTAAACTGACCTTTATATTTTACACTCCAACATCATCCTATAGACAAAGAACACACACTATACACTAAGGGCTGGTATTAACAGATGACTAAAACACAGGCACAGTGTTCACCCAGCACCTTACTGTGGTACAAAAGCATGCATGTGGCACTTACTATTTCAGCAGCAGGATCAAACCTTTCTAATGTTACACCCTTGATGAAAAGCAGATAGTACTCTGGATATTAGGGAGTCTAGATGCGGGCTGAACAGGGGTCTACTGTATGTTGCGGAATGCGAGTGAGATTTTCATGCAGATACGCATGGTTAGAAGCCAACTCTTCATTTGCCATCTTATGTCCTTTGACACAGAGCTGCCAGTTCCCTCCTTTGATAAGACAGAGAAAGGCTGGGTGATCGACCTGACAGAGATAAGGTGCAATTAAACTGATTGACTACCAGTGGAGAGCAAAACAATCACAATGTTCCAATCTCTTAAGAACAAGATTTCTTTCCATTGAATCAAAATCCTAAATTGGGCTTTTTGAAATCAGCAGCTGCTTTCTTTCTTAAACACATTTATGTCAGCCTGACAAAAAATCTGTAATTCAATTACATTTCTTTAAGATTTAATCCATCATTAATAATTACTCTATATACAAAGCTTACGTACGTCTTATTATTTAAAGCCTTTTTATGTCATTTTTGTTTAGCAGAAAGAGTCTTTTTGCACCTCTCTAATGGGATCATTGACAATTCGTTCACAATGTTTAATCAATATTTATTAGTACACAAGTTTCAAAATGCAACTGATATACTGTGCAAATGTCTTACCCCGCTATTTGATTTGTTGTTTTGGCAACATTATAATGCCATGTACAACATGTTGTCGGTGATTGGACCAAAAACGTCAAACTTGGATTTATCGCTCCATAATACTAGAGATGCTCCAGTCAATCAGCCAGTTTTCAGTTAATCAGTCTCATGTAACCGATTCACAGATGAAAAACACTGCTCTCACTAACATTTCCCAATATATCGTTTTTTTCAGTTCCAACTTTAAACTGTGTGTTTGTTCATTAGACAGACTGGTGCAGACACACCCTGATGATGAGGATGTGTTGCGCTCCAAAGTGCACAAAATAATCTATTCCTATATAGCGCAGTACTAGTGAGGGAAATATGGTATTATTTGGGCTAGATGTCTTCAGTGTTCTTGCTCTTCACAGTTGTGTGCGCTGTTTGCAGTATGCAGGACAAAACTAAGCAGCAAAGGAAAAACTGAAAACACTCAGAACAATAATAAGACATTTAAAACAGCATCACCTCACTGTATATGTACCGTCACAAAGCTAAAGCTAATTCTGATGAAAGTGCAGAGTCAGATACAAGCAAGCATCTTTCCTTCTAATGGTAGATGTCTTAATTACTAGAAATATGTGCATCTCTACATAATACACTTTCCCACTAATGTTCGTTCTAGTGTTAGTAAACTTCAGCATACAGTATCTTTTAACTTTGATACCCTTCTGAAAAGGTTATTTATGCTGCTAACCTTCCAAAAAAAACATTTCTGATCAAGCTTCTCAGACAAATTTAGCATTCATCCATAAGATGCCAGATGCAGCTCTTGCTCAAATGCAAGTTGAAATCACACTAAATTCTTGCCACTGCATCCTATTACTGTAGACATATTTCCAGCATTATACTATAATAAAGAGAATGATAAATAATTATATATGGTCAATAAACTAATGCTAATGGTGTAGCCAATCTAAAGGTCCCAATACTGACCCTAAAAAAGAAGTACTGTACCTCAATACCAAAACTGAACAAATCTATGTCATATGGCAAGTGTTTAACAGTTCAAAATCAAATTGTACTGTAATTGATCTACAGTGTCACACTATTACCTATATAGTCTTAGAGACAGAAAGGTAATTTGAGTGATCGGTCATGAATTCAGGTAAATAGGGCCACATTTTGTATACAGTTTTGAGTCCTGGTGGCGCCTTCCACTTGGTTAGACATCATATGCAGACGCGACTGGCTGTGTGTGAGGGATCATCCTCCAGCACTGCAGAAGCAAACCCTACCCAGCCCTGCGATTGCCCCCGAGGGCACATTTATGTCTGCGCACTGTGTTCCCCATGAACAGGCGCCAGAGTGTGATCCTGGCCAGTAAAAGTGAAATTAAAACAAATAGTCCATAGTTCATACAAACAGTATGTCCATTCGCTATACCTGTGAGAAACCTATAAGTTAATCTAACATGAACTGCAAAGACAAAGCAGAATAAATAAGCAAACTTAAAAAAAAAGATCTGGTTATTCTACTGTTACGTGGTAACCTAGTCATAAATCATCATCAACTCTGGTAAATGGACCACATTTTGGCATATAAATAAATTACACACTGACTTTCCACACTACACGTATACTATACAGGTATGACCAAAAGTATGTAGACACCCCTTCTAAAATATTAATAAAATTATTTGAAAAGTAAATGATTCCAAAGTCCCTTGGTGGCAATACAACGGGTTGTACTGAACATCTCAATGGATCTCTACAAACCAAAACAAGTCAGACCATAAATTGATGATTTGCCAGCTTTGATGGAGAACTTGGCTGACTTGCACATAACCAGAACCAAACTCCTTTGCAATGAAATGCTAACAGTGAATCTGGATTTATTGTTTAACAATGTCAAAACCATTGGAAAGCATTCTCGCATGCAAAAGCAGGGACAAACTCCACATTAATGCCTTTGTTTTAAATTTAATTTCTCTCCACACACTAGGTATGTAATGTGAATTGCATGTGCTTGTATTCTAACTTGTAGCTTGTACACAAATGCTTCTTTTCGGTCAAATTCTGTTCTAACATCTCAATGACTTGCAAAAACAGGAACCACAATTCTCTCTGCCGTAAGCACACGTTTTCTAAATTTTGCTGCAACTCCTTAAGGATGTACGAGTCGGTTATTATTTGACATTAAGAGACTCACTGAAGTGAAGGTCAAATCTCTTCTGTGTTATCCGATCTAGCTACTTTAATTAGCAAATGTTCTCTCACTCATATTTTATGATGGGACTTAGCCACAGACTTTAAAGATTTTGAATTTAAAGCTCTTATGTCAGGTAAACAAAATAGTAATATCTCTAAGCTTCGACTCAACCTCTAACGTTGACACAGTATGTGGGGGACATTTCATTTTGAAATCTTTCCAAATGTTTGTGAGCAGTATATTATAGATTGTTAAGATCTGTGACTTTGGCTATAATAACGGTCTCAGTCAAGGTCTTATCATAGTTAAACTTTTGCCTCAATTTTCTTAGATGGACTTGTGAATGTAAAATGTCTTATGTTTCTCTGTAAATATACTGTGCAGAAATAATAGGGGGTACTTCAAATGAAATGTCCCATAAATAAAAATCCCCATTTTTGTGAGTAGTACAACTACACTAGGGTGAGAGTAGAGTACAAAAGATTAAAGATCATTATTCCTTAAGACTGTCATCAGAGAAAGCTCTGTAAATAAAAGCTTTGCCACCAGTTAAAAAACATCATGATACATTTTGTCTAAATGGTTTTATTAATACAGGTGAATTTGCATCTGTTGACAAAGGCCTGTTGATATAACTCACCACACCATACTTGTGTCAAAAATGTTAATGAATTTAATAAAATTTAGAATATTTTGTTACCATTTGTCCTACTACACTTTCCTTTTTCAAATATGTGAATGTACGAGGAACTTCTGCCACACGAGCAGCTTCAACACTGTATCAACAAACATAAAAAATGAATTTATTTCTCTAGGTATAAACCTTTCTTTGTCTAGTATGGGGCAAACAAATGAGCTAAGATTTTATACATGGCAATATTTTTCTTTAGGACCAGGAGCAACTGAAGTCTCTTGACTTTGCACAAGTATGTGGCACTTCCATAAACCTCAAACTTAATTTTTTTATATTTATTTGTATGGCAGCATCATCAATGGGTATTCACAACAGGAGCAAGGTTACATTGAGACTAGTTAGACACATACACCCTGCGCCAATTTAGAGCAACCAATTAACCTTGTTAACCTAGAGGAAACTGGAGTACATGCAGAAAAGCCTCATGGACAAGGAAACTCCACAAAGGAAGAGATTGAGGTTGATATCAAAAACAACTTAACAAGTACTCTTCGTTAACATTCACTTGATCTACCTTTCATTCTTGTATTATTATTATTATTATTATTATTATTATTACATATATATTCATAGATGACATTTAACTTCAACAAACAAACATGATACATCTAATGGGCTCCATCTGATGAATAAGGGATTTTTTTAATTACTGCAAAAAATCACGAAGGTGCATGTAACAGTCAAGTCAACAATATAATTTCAATGTACCATATATGCTGGCAGCTCATTTTATCGAACACTGGTGACACCATTGTAATGTTTGTCCCAAATGAGTCATGTCTTCCATGCAAACGCAAGTGAAAAAGAGAGACTAACAATGGAGGTGGTGCTGCTCAACTTTTCTTCATTTACTGAACCACTCAGTAAAACTCTAGTGGATAAGCTACAGCCTTCATTCAATGTCACTATACATTATAAGGAGGAATAAGTAACTCAGTATATTCCCCAAAAGTAATGTGTTCTCTCAAGACTCATGTAACTGATAACTTAGGTTAGAATATCTCCTTTCTACTGTTATTGTTGTACAGCTGCTTTAAAACAATGTTAATTATATTTAGTAGCCTGAATTCTTCATACACTCTTTGACCCACAAAAGACTTGCTCTCTCAGATGACTGAAAAACTAATATAATAATAAAGCTATGTTTGTTCCCCCTATGTTATGTTTAAGATCCTGTTCAGGTGATGCCTGCTGATTTGGGTGTGTTTATGGACACTTCATCATGTAGCATGTAGTCAACTCAGTGACTAACTGTATGGCATGAGAAATCCATAGCATTTGGAATAATGAAATGTAATTGGAAGCGATGTGCTTTTAAGTGAACCACACATTTTGAGAGTTGCACCGGAACATTTGCCATAGGTTTTCACTTGCCTTTATTTCTAATCGTCTCCAACAGAAAATAACACAGGCTTTTGCTCTGCACTGTGACACTTGGGCACTTGATTTAATGAGTTCGGAAGTTCTTTCAGACTTCAAGTAACAAGGTCCTAATCTGATTAATAATTTAAGATATTCTTATAGCATTTCACTGGTTAATGATGAAAAACATATTGACTCGAGCAGCTTTCTACTTAGCTTTAGATTGTTCTGATAAGTGTGGGTATTTCTGCAACAGTATTTAAGCACCATATCTAGCAATTGTTTCGTGGTTCTATGATGCCAAAGATTAATCTTTGTCAACCAGAATGTTGAACCTTCTTTATCATGCCTCGGCAGACCTGAATTAATGGAACCAGAAAAAAAATTATTGGCATGCACAACAGTACTGAGCTGTGAGTTTTATTGTCATTTCATGTCTTGAGAGGATATACATGAATATATTGTTATTTAATGAAGAGGTCTGTTAACCTTTAAAATATTGGAGACAATTACAGCACATATTTCACCCAGCTTCTACATATGGAATGTAAGCAGAATTGCCTTCAACAACTATTTTCAGTACTGAACTGAATTCAACATGTTATAACAATTACAAACATCATCAGTATCTGCCTGAAAACCGTACATAAACCATATCACGTGGCTTTAAAACATCTTACCCTGGGCGTCCTGGAATATTTGCCTGTTCTAGCATCCTTGATGGACGAAATTTCCATAAGGTCCGTCTCCTATAACAAAAAAATTACATTTATTAGATGTCCACAAATGAAAGTGAAATACTGGGGCAATAAAACAATATCAAAGAAAGTCTTTTCTAACGATACTCTGGTCTTCATTGTTCCCATGTAACATAGTAAATATGACATGGCAGGTAAACAGTAAGTTCTCATAGTTTACATATTGGATGTGTTAAAAATGCAGTAATAAAGGCCTGAGTTAACTTTAAACTAAACCAAAACTACGGCCAGAAGACTGAATTGGAGTATCACTGAAACAATTAGACTAGAGGGTCATTTGAAATCAAATATCAAACCATTATAACAGCTACTCAAAGAAGGCCAAAGAAGATCAAGAAGTGCTGACTAATATGAACCCGAACTATACTGTCACTCAATCTAAACACAATCATGCTGGGATCAATTGGATCATTAGATTTTGCATTAACTTCTGAAGGTGAGTGCACGCATGTCATTTCTATATAATTCTGGAATATATATTCCCTAGTATATTATAAGATTCAACCTTTCACTAAATTGTTATAAAAGACCTCTATGCATGTACTAATTAAGGTCCATTATTGCTGGATGGGTAGGAGTGCTGACAGATATGTAGAACCAAGCCATAGGACTTACAAGAGTTCTACTTACAAGATAACAGACACATACAATTATGAAAACCATAAAAACAGGACATTACAAACCTGTATATGAAGAGAACTGGGTATAAATATGAAACAATATACAAGCTGCACACAACTGAGCGTTAAATTAGTGAGCTGTTATGCTTTTTTGCAGTGAACCACAAGGGAGAGTAAAATGATCAGGCAAGGCATTAAAATCAAATTATTCATTTCCAGTTGTCTAATAGAAACTTTGGTAGGTTGGTCTGCAGAGTTCCACGACATAAGAGGAGTGCCTGAATGTCAAATTGTGTTGTGCATGCCAGCATGTACAATGCTGATATTGTACAGAGCAAACCTGTAATATTCGTAGATTACAGCAACGTGGTCTGGAAGGAATCAACTTTTCACAAAGGTCCTTGGATCAAGAGCCTAGACCAGATATTCTTTGTTTATCCAGCCACGTTGTACTACTTTGCACTAACTCTTAGCAGTGAATTTTTAAGGATTACAGCCACAACCTAATTTTAACAGTATTACTACGCATTACTTGTCTTGTAGCTACTCCACAGTGTAACAACTGGGAGTAGCAGACTAAAAATAAGCCCTCTTATCTATATCAGCCAAATGTTGACATTGGCCTACATTACAAAATAGGCATTAATGTGTGGGTTTTTCCCCTCCAATCTCACACTTTCACCCTGAGAGAGCCAGTAGGTTCCAGCTGCTGCATGGGTGATTGACTCTGTTTTATGTATTTAGGATCAGAGTCTTCTCACATAATGTGAAAGAACATGGTATTTTCATGATTCGTGGATTTAGTCAGCTGTTCCAATGGGAGCCCAAGAAAAGAGTTGCTTAAAAGTACAACACATCTGCCTTCGGAATACTTGAACTAAAGCACTATTGAAATTCCTGTGACTACAAAAGTGAGCCTATAACAACATGCAGCACTACCATAGTCATGGAAAAGTTACAAGATTTCCTTCTTTCTAAAATAAGAAATATATGAATAAAAACTTTATCTGGATAGACAATATGCACACCAAGGCAGTGAACTTGAACAGTGAACCACTATTGGAAAATGCTGGAATATTGTAACAATGATAAAAACTATACTGGACAAAAGTTTATATTAAAGTCAGGTTTATTTAGGTTCTCAGATCTTAATAAGAGCTTTAAAAAATAATACATATAGTGTAGGGTAAAATGTTATCAAAAGGTTTTTTTTATATTAAATACTAAATCATTAGTACAACAATTTGACTGAAATGGTGCAGCTTTTGAGACTTTATTAGTGCTAGTTCACTTGAGCTGGCATGGACTGCGCACATTTGGGGAAAATCTGACCCATTATATCCAGTGATATAAGACCTTCATGTGAACATATAACCCCATAAATGCTGGATGGCATTTAGGTCAGGTGACAGAAAGTCCATGACAATCAGCATCCTTGATCTTCACTTGTCTTCACACAATTGCTGCATGGCTGCGATATGTGTTTTGAGTCATTAGATTTGCAAGAAGCAACATTTTCTATATTTTTTAAATATTTTTTAAAGCAAGAGAGACATACGCATTAGTGGTCTCAGACTTTCGGACCCCATTGCACAACTAAGAAAGTACCCCTGTGAACCATTTGTGCTAATACAATGTGTTTTTGCACAATACTGCACTGCCCTCCTGACCACTGGTTCGTACAAATAATATCCGAATAGAAGAATCTCAAATGGTTCGAGATTCAGCAGTATTTAAAGCACAGCTCCAAATTCAGAGCCTGTATGATCAAAACAAATTGTTTGAATTCCATGAATAAACATGAAGCTAAGAAAATGTTTGTGCAATCATAATCTCCACTGCATAACGCATAGCGGCAAAAAGGTGTGAATAAAGTTACACAGACCATAGCAGATGGTTAACTGACTTTGTTGCTTTAGTGTTGTTACGTGCTTCTCTGTATCTAATGAGCAGGCAAGACCTCTGAGCAGTGACTACTACAAGGATTTCTACATTTGCCTTGAATTTGAAAACAGCAATTTCCTACTGCAATGATGTAACATTCCATTTAGGGTTTGCAATGCAGAAAGAGAGTCCGATTTAATAACATGAGCGAAATGTGGCTGCTGCAACAGAAATATCACAACAAAGCCAGAACAGTTATACATTATGCATAAGTACCAAGAACTATATGATACACCGCGGAGATGTTACACAAACATGCATCCAAATCAAAGTTATTTCACCTAAACTCATCTACATCTAGGCATTTAAGCAGATGCCCTTATCTAGAGTGACTTACAACTATTACAATCTAGGGGTTGAGGGTCTTGCTCAACGATAGTGACAGTTTGGTAGAGGTGAGAGTTGAACCCTGGACTTTCTGGTCCAAAGTCCAGTATTTTAAATGCTAATTTAAGTTCTACAAACTTAAATTGTGCTTGTGGGAAAAGCCAATGCAAGGTCACATACTGAAGTAAATCAAGTGCTCTTATTATTTCAATGCAATTTTCATAACACTGCTTAGTGATAGTTCAGTTCAGTAGTGAAGCTCCTATGTAGGGTATTTTAGGAACATTGGAACATGCAGTTGATCTGTGAACTCGCCCACAATTAAACTTGACTGAGAACCCACTCACTGTAAAGACCATATAGCTTGTATGAAACAAAGAAACTTTTTGCCATGTGTTTCATTGATCATGGCTACATATTGTTTCGTGTGATGTTTCTGAACTTTAAAGTCACATGAAACAAAAACATGCATTGAAACTAGGTGTGTGATATGATTAAGCTATAATATCTTAATTGTCGTCTTAATGCATGCTCTTAATGGCTGACAATATGTGCGCTCATTATCAAGTATGTCACTCACTTTGCAAAAACAGGGAAAAAAAACGCACCACAAGTTCACATATTCACTGCGTCCTGTAGCCAGGTACGTAGTCTACTCTGCACGCACACTGAGTGAATGTAGCATGCTAGTGTCATTCTAAATACAAGTGCAACATTCTAAATAAAAGTAGATGATACTTTTAAAGTTGTGAATCTGAATGCACAGTGCATTGTGCATTTGGAGAGATGGAGCTATATATCACCAAGAAAAAACATTTAGGACAGACTGACATTAAGTAGGAAGTATAGGGATCGGGCAGCACGGTGGCTCGGTGGGTAGCACCACTGCCTCACAACAAGAAGGTCCCGGGTTCAGTCCCAGGGTGGAGCGGCCTGGGTCCTTTCTGTGTGGAGCCACGTTTTCCCCCGTGTCTGCGTGGGTTTACTCCAGGTAATCCGGTTACCTCCCACAGTCCAAGACATGTGTGTTAGGTTACTTGGTGTCTCTAAATTGTCATTGACTTGTGTATGCAAAGCATCCCAGCTGGACCCAAGCCTGGATAAATAGGGAGGGGTGGAGAAAGAAATGGCAAACTACTCCACTATCCAGCCGAAATACTTCATGGATCACGTCGATGAAAGACAGAAATGTGTGCAGATCGATGATCCATGAAGTGACCGAGAGTCAGCTGTACAGTTAATCCAATCCAAATAGGTATTGGACTGCAGTGGACTAGGGTAAAGTTATTTTCTCTGATTAAGCCCCCTTTAGACTGAGGGGGTTGGCTCAAACGTTTACCCAAGAACACTTCCACAAATAACGAATGGCATCAAAACATCCTTCAGGAGCAATTTCTTCCACCGATCCATGAGCAATTTTGAGATTAACAATGCTTTATCCAGCATGATGAGCACCATGTCACAAGGTAAAAGTGATAACCAAATGGCTTAGTGAACAAAACATTGAAATTTTGGATCCATGTTCAGAAAACTCCCCAGATAAAAAAAATAAACCCCCAGAAATTGCGGCAAACGCCAAGCTCCCATTAGGTAGAAATGGTATACCGTCATTCAACAATTTGCCCAGAAGCGGATATCCAGCATGCCGAGGTGAATTGCAGAAGTCTTAAAAAAGAAGGCTATAAACAAGTCTTAACTTAACTGGATGTATTTGTCAATAAAAATAAAATAAAAAAACATACGGAATGCTTATAATTACACAAGTACTTAATTATGCCATGTAAACATTAGCAGGTTTTTTAAAAAAAAGAGATGCAGCAAACTTTGTGAAAACCTAAACTTGTGCCAAAGCCTTTGGCCATGAAATGTAGGTGAAATCACTTACCTCGACAGCATTTCGCCAATATCAAGAGCGGGTTATAACTGACTCAATAGCCCAAAAACACCAGATTTACAGTGTTGTCTTTTGCATCACTAGTGCGCGCAATATGCTTTAACTTTCAACCCAGGTGATTGGGTGCATGCATCGATTTACATCAATAAGCAAAACTGTACTAAATTGTGTGCGCTCACGATACAGAAATACCTTTAATATTGATATATTTTAGACACCTAGCTACATGTAATGCAGGGTGGCACAGAGTCTTGCCTCACAGTTAGAAAGTCCTGGGTTCAATCCCAGGGGGGTTTATGTGAATTTACTTCAGGTACTTTTGTTTTTAAAAGACATGCTTTAGGTTAGCTGGTTATGCTAAACTGCCAAGTAATTAAATATATGACTTGTTTCAATATAACCTTATGTCTGTCATTAAATGGCCTTCGATACTGAAGAGCGATGCTAAATAAGCTAAACAAACAAACACTTAAAGCACCCCAGAACAAATGCAGTTACAGATACACAACTAAGCTGGATATTAGCAAGGTATCCAAGCCTTAGGACTTATTGATTAGGTGCATGAAAAGATTTACCTGCCATTGTCCTGAATTGGCCTGACTCCATTTCATCTCTATGCAGTGCGTGTGCGTCAGAGAGAGTATACAAAAATGTCACGCCTGCCGAAAGTACTTGCATTAGATTATGATGGAATTAAGCATGTTTATCTGTCTGCTTTAAAGGACCAATTAATATATTTGCTGGACCAACACCAGCATAAACGCCACAGTATTATTTGGAAGAGTATCCACTTTGTACTGAGGTACTTCATCTTCCAATGGAAGTGAATACAAACAAAGTGGAGTACATTCGCTCCTCAATCAATTTAACAGGCTGTGTTTGCAGTGGGAGATGCTTTGAGAGAAAGGTTAGCCTTTCCAGTCCCGTTTTTAAAGCTCCTCTTTGATGTGTGTGTTTAAAGAGGCGCTGCACTGCGTGAAGCAGGAGCTGGGCTCCCTCAGGAAGGAGGCCTGCACCCCTCAGGCACTAATCACTTACTGAAAGCATCACATGCTCCCTTTACCTCATCATCATATGCATTTAGACCAACAATCTCATTACTACTGGCTTGCTCTGAGCAGTCCCAAACCAATACATAACTTATACATTATGATTGAGCATTTTAGGTTTTTGTTATACAGGGACACTGAACTCGGATTGTTGATGTTTATCTCTGTTATTCATTTTGGATTGTAATGGGGGAACATATGTATAAAAACATACCTGTTACCTCCCACAGAGTTTCCTACAGAGTTCCCCAGTGTGTATGAGTGCATGTGCCCTACGATGGATTGCCTTGCGCCCTGTGCAGCTGGTTAGACACTAGCTCTCCTGTGACCCTGTCCAGGATCAAACGGAAAATCAAGGGACCCTAATTAAAAACACACAGCCACAGGGAGGACATGCAAACTCCATACAAGCAGAGCCCAAGATTTGAACCAGGGACATTGGAGCTGTGAGGCAACTTTGCTAACTGCTGTGCCACTATGCCTCCCCTACAGGTAAAATAAATGAGTTTTTTAAATGCAACACTCTTCCAACATGTGAAGGCCAAAGTTTTCAGTAATCCTATGTACATGTGTGTGTGTGTCTGTATGCCTGTTAAGACTGTCTGTGCAAAGGACAGCGTGATGGGGCTAGTTGTGTAAGAGACAAACTGTCCTAATCTAGCAGCCAACCCACTGTGTCCCAGCCAGAGCATAACCATCAGGCCTGAACCTTACTCCAAATCAATTTAAATTCATTATCACCACTATCTATCATCAGCCGCTGGCACAGACGCAGTCCACAGAGCAGTCCGACTGAGTCAGCAGCAGGAGCAGCCATGATCATAACAGTAATCTCATCATTACCTGCCTTACCAAAGTCATCCTTTTTTCTATTTAAAGCACCATTCTCATTATGGATAGACACAGTAAGCACAGCACATGGTGGAAATCTCAAGGACAAATGGCACCCTTTATTGGTTGGTTCATTATATCGGTTGATGTAACAGTTCCAGGACTTTATTTTATTGGCCTGATATCTGCTAATATATAATAATGACCATATATATTTAATTCATCTAGTTAGTATGTTGGGCATTAACACATTGATGGCATAACACCTGAATTTTCTTCACGATTATAATCTAGGACTTATCGTCAGTAAAGTCGTAATAATAAGGTTAATAAGGTTGATAAAGAGGGCCCAGTTCAAGTAACGGAGCAAAAATATTATACTTGTTCATTCCATATCTATGAACCAATATGAAATGCCTAGAAGAGGCAAAAGTATGTGAAAATATAGAACAAGCAGATGATTTAAATGGGACAAATATACTGGATAAAAGCCATTGCTCTCAAAAAGAACACATTTTTCTTGATTTATGAGACCAAAACAGAACTTTTTGGGTTAAAGCTTTATGTCTAGAGAAGGAACAACATTTCAGTCCAGCATTAACTTGTCCCATCCTGTGATGCACTTGGACTAAGACAACCAGCTTTACCAAACCAACCAAAGTTTAAAAGTAAACCGTCAGGATTACTGTCAAGAGAATGTGGTTCACGCAGCTATTCATTCTACCAAAAAGAGGTTAAAAATACTACAGTTGATGTTTTTAAATGGTCAAGCCAAACTCCTGACAAATAATTGTCATGAAAGCAGTTTCAGTGAGGCTATCCACCAACATCCCAGAGTTGAAGTTAGAGAAATAGGGTAAAATTCCTGAAAAGTCCAGAAAACACATTTAACCATATGATTATATTCGGAGGAAATTTAATAGTCTGCGGAGTTTGCATGTTCTCCCCAAGACAATGTGCATTTACTCCATTTTCCTTCCACATTCCACAAGACGTGTTAAGTTTCTGGCTCTGAATTTCCCCCACTGTATTTGTGTGTATTTGACTAATGTCATTATAACCTTATGTATAACCTCCTGTCATGAATAGCCATTTGATGCTGACGTGTCATTAAATATTTGACTAAATAAACAAACAAACACCCAATGTTCTATAGGGTCAGACTGACCGCAGGCTGCATTAGCTGTAATTTTAGTTGCCCCCATAATAATTTGAAGAGAAATAAATTTGAAGCTAAGCAGGACTATTCAAACTGAAAACTGAACTTTCCAAAGATCTCTTGTTGAGGATAATCATTACAGAATACAATTAAAATTATATATTTAAAGACATTAGGTTTAATTATGTATTCTGAGTGTGCAGTGTCACATCTGCTGGTGGGCAAAAACCATGGGATTCATTTGCACTCAAGAACGAACGTAGTGAAAGGAAAATTGATTTCATTTATTTATTAAACTGTGCGCGACATATTTCCTCAGGTTACCAATTACATTCCAATTACCATTTTTTTTAAATATTTTTTTTATTTTAAAACTGCGTTCCTGCATTGGAAAGATCATGTCAGTAAAGGCTTTATTAGAAACCTACGGAGGTGTTGTGGTCGTTTATTTTTTACCTTTATTGGTCATTTAAATCGGTCATTGCTGTTGGCCAGACTGTAGACAGACTAAGATCCTGCTCAGGGTTGATGCATGATGGGCCAGGACACATGTCAATTAAATAGTTCCCCAACACCCTTACCTATTCCTACAACATGGAGTATCTTTGATCAAAATGATTGCTCTGGGAAACATTGGCTGAATTCTATAGGGCCTCACAGTCAAAGAATAATTCAAAGTCCTGATGTTATGTATGTTTTCTGCGCAGTATATTTTAACTAAAGTGATGTTAGTTTCCTCTGCACATAACATGCAAAGTTATTCAGAAGTTAGATATGTACTGTTAATGTTTCATTCAAAAAAAAGACAAGTGCTTTAGAATTTCTTCTTAAGTCAGGATACGTTTGGTCGTCTTTCTATCAAGATCTATATTAGTCATGAAAGGTATGACACATGGCCCTGCTCCTCAGCCTTTAGATTTCCAAAATAAGCCTTGGCAAACAGGGTATCATGTGCACTGGGCCAAGGTCCAGAACGTGCTTCCACAAGACAGTGAGTAACAGCGAGAGATGGAAAAGACATTTACACTGTAAGGGAGCCTACCTTGCGCCGCCGAGCTGCCCGTCGCGTCCGCCGTCGTCCGCCATTACGGAGCGATCAGTAA